>PVKP010020174.1:0-41180 GCA_004027715.1 Plecturocebus donacophilus | reverse complement strand
GTGAGCCCCCTCAGCCCCAGCCCACCGGACGGTCGGACTACACTAAGGCCTGCGAGGAATGATACAAAAAGATCGGCCCGCAGCCCCCGCAGCAGGACTGCAGGAAGGCCTGGGAGAAGTACTACTAGAAGCCTGGGTGAGTGGCCATCGCAGGGGGTCCAGGAGCGCCCCAGGCTCCCAGCCAGACTACAGTGTGCCCTGGGCGAGAATTCCAGACAGCAGGCCGCTCACTACCCACAGACCCCAGGTCCGGGAGGTCCCAGCCACCGCCCACGCAGCAGGGACAGCAGCAGGCTCAATGAAGTCAATGACTGTGAACTTCTTCATCTGTGAAAAATCTTGTTTTGTTTTTTTTTCCATTTTGTTCTCTTTGAGGGCCTCTGTTTTGTTTGGCGAGAGAGCGATGGCTGCTGTGAGGAGTATTGGGGAGCCCTCGCGGCGCGCGGGCGGGGGTTGGAGGCGTGCCGGGCCCTCACTCTTTCACCCATTTTGTGTCGCACATGCTTTTTTTTTCTTTCAAAATTGGGATCCTTCATATTGAGCCAGAGAAGGTAGTGAGATCTAAATCTCTGCCAAAAAAGAAACCTTACGAATCAAAAACACAAAGAGCAAAACAGATCTTATTAAAATATATACATGTGTCTCTATTCTCCACCCCTCGGCATTCCTGAACCCGTCTCTCAGAGCAGTGCATTTTCCCCCACCCTCAGCCCTCTTCTTGTTTTTAAAATAAACTTTTAAAAGGAAAAAAAAAGAAAAAATCTAATATAGTTAACATTGATTTTATTTTCTAGTTTGACAACTCAGATCTTCATTTCCAAGCATAGCAATTATGTTATTCTGCTGAGGCTGCCAAAAGAAAATACCATAGACTGGATGGCTTAAACAGAAATTTATTTTCTTACAGTTCTCAAGACCGAGAAGTCCAAAATCATGGTGCTGGCGGAATCAGTTTCTGGTAAGGGCTCTCTTCGGGCTTGGTGACGCTGCCTTCTCACTGTGTCCCCACATGGTAGAAAGAGAGAGCTGTGGTGTCTCTTCCCCTTCTTGAAAGGGCACCAGTTCTATTGAATTATGACCCTGCCCTTGTGGCCTCATTTAACTTTTATCACCTCCTTAATGACCCTAGCTCCAAATATTATACTGTCACACTGGGAATTGGGCTTCAACACATACATTTTGGGAAAATACAAACATTTAGTCCATAATAACAATTACATTATTTTATTAAATTAGGTGTCTGTTATACCAATTTGCCTAGCTATTGGCCTATTTAAGTTGTTCTCAAATAGATTACACAACTTTTCAGAAAATACCAGTGCCTGGTGTCTACTTTGAGAAATTTTGAATTAACTGATTTGAGATGAAGCCTGAGCATTAGCATTTTTGTTCTTGCTGCTGTTGTCTTTGTTATTGATGGGCTGCTCATATGGGGAAAAAAAAGTGACTTTATGCACTTTATTCAGTCATCTAGATCTAAAATGTATTGGAGTTACCCAATACATACCTTTTAATTGAGGTAAAATTTACACATAATGAAATCTAAAGATTAATATAATTTGATGAATTTTGATAAGTATATAGACCCATATGAATGTCATCTAAACAAGATACAGAATATTTCTATCACTACTATATAGGAAATCTCTATAATTTCCTCCTCCAGGAAAGCCCCTTCCTTCTGAGAAATCATAGTTCTGAGTTTTTTCACCTTAAATTAATCTTACCTATTCTTCTAATTCATATAAATGGCACCATGTAGTATGTACTCTTTTGTGTCGTTTCTTTTACTCTGATAATTTAGATTCATCTATACTGTTGCATTCTTATTTGTTCTCTTTAATTCCTATCTAGTACTTTACTGTATGAATATATCATTATTTGTATATCCATTCTCTGCATTGTTTCCAGTTTGGAGCCATTATGAATAAGTTACTATAAACTTTTTTATGGGCACATGTACTTGTTTCTCTTGGGTATATAATATGGAGTGGAACTGCTAGACTGTAGGGTAGATGAAGGTTTAACCTTATAAGAAACTGTCAAATACTTTTCCAAAACGTTTGTGTCATTTTACAGTCTCAGTAGTAATATATTAAAGATCCAGTTGCTCTGTTGTTTAGTTGACTGTCATGGTGGCTCTTTAATCTTCACATTTTAGCTGGTATGAAATGGTGTCACTATGGCTTTAATTTGGATTTATCTTTTCATGTGCTTATTGCTCATGCATACATCTCATTGTGTAATATTCAAAATTTTTGCCTAGTCTTTTAAAATTATGGTTTTTATCTTTTTATTATTCATTTGAAGCAGTTTTTATATGTTCTGGATAAAAATCCTTTGCATTTCAAACATTTTTTCCCCAGTCTGGACTTTACTTTTCATTTTCTTAATGTACCAGCTTTTAGAAAAACTTGCTAGATGCAGAGAACTACTACTTCCTGCCATATTTCAGGCCCATGTTTCTCTTCTTTTCTCCAGTGTTTTCAGAATACATAATATTTTTTTACATGTTAGCATGATAGCATATAAAATTAAATGAGGCCATGGATTTCAAATAATGAAATCACATTAAATTTAATGGAAGCCAACAGTCGCATCCATACTTATGACAGAATGATTGGGGAAACGTTATTACCTTCATTCAAATATTTACGTTACCTTCAATTCTTCCTTCTCCTGCAAACCCCCGAGGCTACTAGCCACCAAGTTATATCAATGCTTCCTTCAGAATTTCTCTTTAATTTTGTCCCCAGTGTCCTATTCCCTCTGCTGTTTGTTTAATTGCTCCTGATCATTTCTCACCTTGGCTCCTGCAAAAACCATCTAACTTGTCATCCACACACCAAGCTGATCCCTTTATTATCTGAACCACTGCCATAATGATCTTCCTCAAAAAACAAAAACAAAAAAACCTGCTGAAGTTGTCCTTTCTAATAGGTTCCAAAGACTCCCTCATATCACTAAGACTCCAAAACTCCTCAGCATAGCAACCAATCCCTGTCATAGAGTAGCCCTCTGCATTTCTTGGAACCACACTCATCTCCTGCATATCATACCACATACCCTTCACCCAGGCACACCAAGTTCTCACTTTTCCTTCTGTACTTTTACACGAGTTTGGGCCGCTTTCCCACATCCACCTTCCTCCATTACCCCTGCGGTAAGCTTAGCTCATTTCAAATACAGAACAAAGACCGCCACCACCCCTGCCGAACAGTTCTCCACTTCTTGCTCATCAGGTGTCATAACAAGAAGATTATGTATAAAGGTACTATGCAGACTGATTTCTACAAAAAATGTGAGACATTAAAGGTTTTTTAAATTGATAGAATTACAAGGTAAGGGTTAAGAGTTTGGAGTCATAGCTGAGTTTAAGATCCAATTTCTTACAAATACCTGTGTTATTTTAGGAAAGTTACTTATGTTTATCGCCTCAGTTTCCTCATTTGTGAAGTAAAAGTATTTCCACCATAAAAGATACTTGTGAGGATTTTTTAAAAGTTCATATATAAAAGAGCTTAGCACAGTACCTACAACATAATAAATATTCAACAAATGATAGCCATTGTCATTCTTATTGCTATTGATGGATTAAATGGTTGTACACGGAATGAAAGAAAAGTATCTAATGGTTAGGTGTTGTAGAGAGAGAAAATAACTTTTCTGATTAGGTTTGGGAAAAACAGAAGAGGCTAGGTATTAATGCATGAGAATGTGGATTACAAATTAAAATCTCTACCCCATTTTTACCAATAAGTAGTTTGTAGAACAAGAAATCAATACGTATAAAAACACCAGAGAACCTAGAATTATCTATTACTATAAAATTGCACAAAATAACTATAAAATTGCAGTATTGTTCATAAAATGGCACCCATCTAAAATTTTGCATATATACAAAAACCAATTGTAATTTTTGTACTAGTTGCATTCCATGTCACAAGATAAATGATTTATTTTTTAAAAAAATATTATGTCTAGAGTGCTACTAACAACAAATGTTGTGTCCAAAGAGTCTTATTCTGGAGCGAAGAGGATAAAGCAGAAATTACTGCAAGATTAAAATTGCTTGGTCTTGTGGCTTGTATTAAAAAATAATGCACATTTTTCTCATCAATACATTGGTATGTGTTTGAATATAAAAATATTTTTACTTAACTTGTAGTAAACATTGCTAATCTAGGAAGATGGGCTATGTTCCTCACTTATGCCAGGAGCACTGCCAAAAATCTTTGATTTCGGATAAATCAACATTTTTAGGTCAAGACCAAACAAAAACAAAAACATTTACTAAAATTGTCCACTTATTCTAATTATCTTAAATTCATAGTTATAAAAATATTAGGAGGTCATCACACAGGATGACTGTTTAATTTTTTTAATCAATAAAAATTGCTTTCATATATTAGATATAAAAATATTCAATATAAAAATAACTTGGCAGTTAGCTTATAGTTTTCAATTTTGAGTCAGTTTTGTTCTAAGAAATAATAGTAATAACAATAGTGAATATTTCCTTATAGGCATAAATGTAATTTTAAAAAATTTCCTGTAAATAATTCTTGATTTATTTCCCCGCATATGCAAGTTTCATGGAGCCATGAATATGCCTATATTACTCTAGACAAAGATGAGTCTAATGGCTTTGTCTTAAACAATAAACTAACAATAAGCGATTATATGTAATATAGATAAATTAGTCTTTGCTTTACAGAGGAATTTGCTACAGGATTTCCAATATGTTCTCCTACTAATGATTCTTAACCTCTTTGAACTTATGAATCCCTTTGTGATCTAATTAAAAGCTCTGGAATTTTCTTTCCAGAAAATAATACATGTATTTGCATATAAATCACATTTTGAGTGTAGTCTTATGAAATCACAGACAATGAAGTTTGTTTCATGAATCCCAAGTCAAGGAGCATTCCCCTACTGTATTTAGAATTTAGTTTAACTGTCTCTGGAATCCGATTTCCAAATAACTTTTTAGGGGCACAAACAGTATACAATGGCCAACTACCTCTAATAGAAATAAAGACTCTTTTGGAAGATAAGAGACCTCTTGGTGCCTAATACGAGCTTTTTAATGGGCTTTGTAGATGCTGGAGACTGAGCGAAGCCTGTATATCCCATTTGTTTCAGCAGGACTGGCTGCTGCTGGGGCTTGCCTTGGAAAATCAACCTCAGCTCACCCCAACTTCTGTTCTTTATTTACCTAGGATAACATTTTGCCTAAATAACAACCAAGTGAGAAATATCTTTTGTTTGTGCTCTTTTCCTATTTATTTACACTGTGAAATCTTTAGCAGATATGATTTGATGAGTGCCTCTCTCTATGATATTTCTGCTTTCTGAATTCTGTAACTTAGTGATAGCCTGTGTTACACATCAAAAGCATTATTTATGCATTTATTTAACAAATACTTACTGAGTTCTTACTGTATGCCTAGCACAGTGCCGTAAGGGGACGGGTGGTCTAGTGAGTGAAGTCTGAGTCCCTGCTCTCATGGGGCAGACATTCTGTTGACAGAGATAAACAGTAATCAAAAAGAATATCACAAATAATTACAAGAACCATAGTGCTGTGGAGGAGAGGTACATGGAGCTATGAAAGGAAATAGTTGCCCTGTTGGAGAAGTCAGGAGGTCAAAAACGGAATTGAATCCGCTGAAATTTGAAGGAAGAGTTAACCAGATGGAATGGACAGGAGTAGAAAAGCATTCTGGTACAAAAGCCTGTGTTCTCTTCTGTGTCCTGACTTGCTTCTGCCTTACTCTGTGCTCACATATTTGTGTCTTGCCGAAACAGTCTGTACAAAGACCCTGTGGCTAGAGAGAAAACTAATTACAGATACAGATGCAGTTCATACAACTTTTGCTACTATGTACTTTTTCAATCACAGACTGAGGGCCTCAAGGTGCCCCTTAGACTGGAACTGCTCCTCTCCTCTGTCTAGTTGTGGAGGTGTTTGTTTAGCTGCAAGGAGGAGCTGTGGTTCTCAGCATGAGAAGAGCCACCTACTACCAGCTGTGTGCTTTGGGCAGATCACACAATCACTATCTTCTCAGGTCCCGTTTTCAGTGGGAGAATCCATACGGGAATATTTTAGCAAATACCTTTTTGAGATAGTCATAAAGAGACTTACAAACTATAGTGGATGTAGGTGGTAGTGATCATTTCAGTGGTGGGGGTGGTATTCGTCTTTTAAATGAGCTTTTCTAAAACTGAGTCCTGTTCAATGTTCAGCATAAAATAATTAAATGGCAACCACAGGCTTCTGCTGTTGTGAGAGGGGCTAGAAATAGAGAGGAGGTTTTTAACTTTAAGGCAAGGAATATGAGTCTGTACAAGAGAGCAGCCATATGTTCTGGCTTTCTAACAGAACACAAAGCCAGTGTGTGTGCTGAGGGAGAGAGTGGTCTTTAAAACTCTCCTCCTTCACAATCATGCATAAGAGAGCACGGGTCCACAGAGACAAGGTGGCCTCCAAAGACAACGTAGCTTACCACACAGAAAGTTCAGGTAAGAGAGCTGGAGGTGGGAATTTGAAAAACATTTTAAAAGGAAGCAAAATTTTTGGAGGCATCAAGGAACTTTATTATACTTTGTGCAAGTTTAGTGCTTTGGCCAAGATTTGAGCAAGAAAAACTTCTGAGCACAGACCAAATAAAGTAAGGAGAAAGCAAGTCAGGACACAAAAGAAGATCCTTGTTGGACCAGCGTAGCATCTTTTCCGCAGAGGCAAGGAGTGGCATCATCCTAGCTGCTCCTTTTCTTTCTTTTTCTTTTCTTGAAACAGAGTCTCGCTCTGCAGCCCAGGCTGGAATGCAATGGCATGAAATGCTCACTGCAACCTCCACCTTTTGGGTTCAAGTGATTCTCCTGCCTCGGCCTCCCAAATAACTGGGATTACAGGGCACACCACCACACGAGGCTAATTTTTGTATTTTTAGTAGAGGTGGCGTTTCACCATGTTGGCCAGGCTAATCTCAAACTGCTGACCTTGGGGAATCCACCCACTTCGGCCTCCCAAAGTGCTGGGATTAGAGACGGGAGCTGCTGCACCTGGCCGTAGCATCATCTTTAGAGGCGAGGAATGGCGTGTCACCTCAGCACCCAGCTTATGTTCTTTTTAGTGTGCAGAACGCATACAAAGAGTAAACTTTTACCCTGACCTCATCTTAGAATAGAGGTTCAGATGTTCTCAGCAAGTCCTTTTTGGCCTTTATGAATTCCTCTGTAAAAGAAATTTTTACAAAGAGATACTTCCACTTGGTAAATCCTTCCTGATTATTATCCAAGACATTGGTGTGGAGATTAAACACAATTAGCTAAGGAACCACCCTAACCACACTCTGTCTTGATTTCTATTTGGTAACCTATGTCTTAACTTACATTACTTCTTGTTAAATCTTAATGTTCCCAAACAAACTTCTGAAGTAAGTTATCTATTTACAGCCAATGAGAGTGGGAACTATTTTGATAGAGCAAGCTATTTCCAATATTTATTTATACATTGCTTTCTACCTGGGACCCAGCATTACTTACCTTACAGACAGGGTTAATACATACACAACCCACTGGTCTATGTCACACCGTTTCATGTTCCAGCTGAACAATACTCCCCTCTAAAAAGCATCAGAGAACCAAAATTACTACATGATACCTGACTCAACTTGTTCCTGCATTGTAGTATAAGATTAAAGCATTTTTTAATCTACTTCTCCCTTAACCCCCAGTCCTTCTTAATCCTCTATCTGGCTGATTCATAACAGCTGTTAAATAACTAGACATTTAGGTAACGGCAAACTGAAGCTGTAAATCAATGTGTGTGATTTAATAACCAACTCTTTCTGGCACAACTTGCTCATACTGTCTTGCTTTGCTTTTTTTAGCTGACTTCAGCTGCAGCATCTGTATGAAGGGGTTTAGCACAATTGTAAATACTAATCTCCAGGCTGCCAATGTCATTACGGAAATAGGCACAAGTAAATGAAACTTGCAGTACATTTCTAGAGGCAGTGTGAGTGATTTTGAAGACATATGTATCTTCCAAGCTCTTACAATCTTCCTAAGTGTGAGTATCTCTTAGAACTGTCTTCACTGTAAACTGCAGAAACCAGTGTCAGCTAGATTAAGCAGAGTAGGGGAATTAGAAGGATACGGAATGTCAAAATGTCTTGCAGAATTCAGTTGCAGGGATACAGTGGGGCCTCAGGAAGGGGCTGACACCAGAGCCTAGAGAGCCATTAAGATTTTCTCTCCATTTTACTTCTCTTCCTCTCAGTCTATCTGTTCATTCCTCTTGCTGTCTGTTGACTGGCTTCTTCTATGTGGCAGACGGTGGCTGGTTGTTTGGTAAATTCATTTTTTTTCCTTCTGGGGATGTATCTGGACCACGTGGGCTCTTAGATATAACCATGTAGCTCAATTATGGCTTCCACTTCAAATTCTGGCCTATAAGCTCCCATGAAATTCTATATTCTCTGTCTCTTCTTATTTGCTGGCAGAACGATGAAAACTAAGGCCTTGGAGGAGGTCAGGAGCCAGTGGATAAAAAGTGCTTGGTCCCTGAATAATTGCATGCCCCTTGCCCTCTTGCCCTGTCATCAACACTTTCCTCCTCCACCATGGACTTGATGTGACTGGGAAGTAAAGTGCTCTATGTTAAGTTCTATTCTGTTAAGCTATTAAGATTTGAAGATTTATCTTTTATTGCAGTTAGTATCACTCTAAATCTTCTTTCCTTGTGTGGAAAATACCCACCCTGTGGCTTCAGATCTTATACTTGACAAATACAGCCACCCCCAACACGAAATAGAAAAACTTCTCTCAGTTGATCTCAATTCCAAATTTTCAAAAATCAGACTTAGATTGAACCAATGTGTCAACTCCAACCCTTGATACTTTGTTAAGGGAGGTGAGGTTGTCATGCACAAAGTGGCCACTAGGGGGCAGACTATGTGGACATGAGTTTTAAAACCAAGACTGAGCCTTGAGTTCTTGCAGCTCTGCTGCTAACTTGTTGAGTGGTCTTAATGATCGCACTTAACCACTTTAGGCATCAGTCCCCTCATATCAAAATGAGACATTTAGATGAAGTCCTTTCCAAAATATTTTTGCTACTTTAATATTATAAAACCCGTAAGATTTCATACTATGCTCAGAAAGCAACTCTTACACAACAAAATGAGTTTCCCTGAATATTTTTTTACAGTTTAGCACAGCAGTGCTCAAAGTATCACAGCGCTTTTTGTGATTTCCCAAATACCTTGTTTAATGTTCTAACATCATAGGAATGAATAAGGAGACCATTCTAAAAGTTAATCGTATGTTCTTTCTGAAGTACACTAATGGCGTCTTCTGCTGAACTTTCTTAAGAATTTCATAATTTCTGGGATTATATAATCCTAGATTATACTATACATAATCATATATTACACATTGATTAAGAGCACAGATTCCAGAGTTGGATTGCCTGGGTAGATCTCAAGTCTACCATTTACTAACTGTGGGATAATATTTACTTTAGAGAGTTATTGTGAGGGTTTTTTTAAATCACACATATATGGCTCTAGCACCTAAGTGCTCGATACATATTTGCTTAAAAGAATTTTACTTCTTCGATTGTAGTTGTTTAAGTATCTGTCTACACCAATAAACTTTGAGCCCCTGAAAGCCAGATACTCAGTTTTACTGAACTTCTTATCATTCAGACTGTAGCCTAAAGTCTAGGCACGTATCTACTTAATAAATAATTTTAAATGACTGAATAATAAATAAATGGTACTTACATGGAGCATTTAGTTTGCCTTACAGAAATACAAATAATCTGTATTTTTCCCACTTTAATTTCCCTCAGTTAATTACTTTTTATTACAGATATTTTTTCATAGGCAAGAGGAACATTCCTTTATGAACAACCTTAAGGTATGGCCATTCTTCTACTGCAAGATTGCTAGCATGAGGCTACAGATTAGCATATCTTGGGGAGCTGGGAGTTCTTTAACTATTCTGATGCCTGAGTCCCCCACCCAGACCTAATAAATTAGAATCTTAGTGATGGGGGTAGGGCCTCTGCACCAGGATATTTTTAATGCTCCCCTGGGCAGTAGTAAGGCTTGAGAACCTCTATTCTGGCTTATCTGTTTATTTTGCTGTAATATATTAAGTATATGTTTCTTTCATTTTTGTAACTTAGATTTTTTACCCTTTCACTTGTTCATCACAGCCCATTAGGCACTGTATTAAGGAGGGTTCTCCAGAGAAACAGAAGCAATGGGATATGTGTGCTTGGGTGTGTGTGGGGGTATATCTATGTGTTTGTGTGTGTGCACGTGTGTGTGTGAACCAACAGGATATGTACCACATCCTGTTAGTACACATCTCTTCATATATATAAGAAGAAATATTTAGTTTAAGGAATTGGCTCACACAGTTGTGGAGGCTTGGTAAATTCAAAATCTGCAAGGGTAGACCCACAGACTGGATACTCAGAGAAGAGCTGTAGTTTGAGTGCAAAGGCAGGCTGCTGGCAGAGTTCCCTGTAGTTCTGGGAGTTCAGTCTTTCTCTATTAAGGCCATCTCCTGATTGAATGGGTTCCACTCACATAATGTAGGGTAATTTGCTTTACTCAAATTCTACTAATTTAAATGTAAATATCATCTTAAAAATCATCACAGAAAAATCTAGAATAATGTTTGGTGAAATATCTGGGTACTATGTGGCCTAGCCAACTTGACACATACAATTAATCATCACACGCACTTGGAACCTCAATTTTTTGCCATTTCCTTTGCTTAGTTAAAAATGCTTTCCAGTATCTCTATGTATGCTTCAACAGGGCTTTCTTTATGATAATCTCCTTCCTGTGGTGGAGATTATGACTGCTGTCCTAAGAGAAGCAAGAGAGACAAAGCTGAAGCACACCATCACAATAGCCTGGGGAAGATGCTGCATGCCTGCCTTTGTCTGTTGGAGTTCTCTTGTTTCACACTTATCTCCCTGTGAATGTCTCTTAGAAGACTCAGCTACTGTGTCAAATGAATGTACACATTCATCTGTTCTATGGGAATTAGATCCGGGAAATCTTGATTAAAACAAGATCAAAACTGCCAATGTAACCAAGAGATTCTCCTCTGGATGTAGACACAATAACTGTCACTAAACAATTGCACTTTTCAAAAATGATGATTCCAAAACTTGAATCTAATCAGAGTTCTTAAGAAAAAGTGTATATGGTGTTTTCCTTGTTTGAATGAATGAAAGAAAATCTACTTTAGAATCAAAATACTTGTATAAACCTTACCAATGTTTCCAAAATTGGAATTATTTTGGAAAAGTGTAATTGTTAAGCAATAGTTTTTAATCTGGATTGAGCAGTCAGAATGTCAGAGAATCTGTATCCCCAGAATTATTGGAAATGTGATTAACTCTCTTGACCCCAAGCATTTAAAAACAGGCTTTGTATAAAAAGTCTATAAAAGAAATTTTGTGGCCAACATACTTTCACAACAAAAGCTCAAACTGAAATAGTGTTTAGACTGAGTTGGAGTTTTTAAATATTCAACCATTTTTGGTTAATCTCTCTTGAATCTGTTAATCTTTATAATTTTCAAATTAAGGGATTTTATCTCTGCTTAAACTGACTGCTTTATAGATTGACTAATTCTATGAAATTTTGAGATCATTGAATAACTTCTGGCTTATGTACTCATATATTAAACCATGCATCATCTTTATAATTGAGCTAAATTACCAATAACATGTGACTAATAATCCCACTTACTAAAAGGATAATTGCTAGCTTCAAAATTAATAATACTATCCCAATCTAGGAACCAACTACTGCTAATGTTATAGTGACATGGAATGCCTCCTGTAAACGAAAAGGATCACTCTTTCTGCTGACTGACTAAATATTTACTTTAAAAATTGAGTCATAACCCTTTTTAACAAAATAAAACATTTGTAGGATGTATCTTCAGCTCAAAGTAAATAAAAATTAGGCACAATTTCAAAATTGCCATCAGATTTTTTGGGGTGGGAAGCAAGTTGGTAGATTAGGAAACTACTGACTCCCCTTAAGAGTATTGGAAACTATTGGCCGAGTTCAGTGGTTCCCACCTGTAATTCCAGCACTTTGAGAGACCCTTGAGAGTGGATCACCTGAGGTCAGGAGTTTGAGACTAGCCTGGCCAACATTGTGAAACCTGTCTCTACTAAAAATACAAAACTTAGCTGGGCATGGTGGCTCATGCCTGTAACCCCAGCTACTAGGTAGGCAGAGGCAGGAGAATCACTTGAACCCAAGAGGCAAAGACTGCAGTGAGCCGTGATCGTGCCATTGCACCCCAGCCTGGTGACAGAGCAAAACTCTGTCTCAAAAAAAAAAAAAAAAAGAAAGAAAGAAAAAGAAAATACACTTATTGGAAGCTACCTGACTGGAAAAATAAAATTACTTACATCAGGTTTTCTCATACTGCCTTAGAGCTGTAGAAGATTTACATGGTGGAAGAGGATAGCTTAAGTTCTCAAGCAGTGTCAAGACCACTTGCAAGGCACGTGACAATTTGTTATTATGACAAGAATGAAAAAAAATAAGCTATAAGATTTGTAAAACTTTTTCCTCTCTCCCCATCTGCCCTTACTTCTAAAAAGAAAGACTTCTTGCTTCCTGAATCAGTACTTGGAATTCCTGCCCCTTTGTTTTACAGAGTGCAGGTAAAGAGGGGACTTAAAAATTAATAGAAGCAAGACAAGCAAAATTGATCTACATGCTAAAGAGGTAAGCCAGAAAGCAGAGGGAAGAGGGATAAAAATTTAATTAGAGTGGGCTTATGAGAGTTGTTTAGGGCAATATATAAGGAGAGATAGTTGGGGGCATCTGAGGATATTTTGGAAAAACTAAAATAGAGATACAGAGATTAGGACTAGGGATTTATTTTAATGATATTTCCTGTGCATTATGAATGCAGACTTTTTTTTTTTGGAGATGGAGTTTCACTCTTGTTGCCCAGGCTGGAGTGCAGTGGCATGATTCAGGCTCACTGCAACCTCCACCTCCCGGCTCAAGCGATACTCCTGCCTCGGCCTCCCGAGTAGCCGGGATTATGGATAGGCACCGCCGTGCCTGGCTATTTTTTGTCTTTTTAGTAGAGACAGTGTTTCATCATGTTGACCAGGCTGGTCCCAATCTCCTGACCTCAGGTGATCCGCCCGCCTCAGCCTCCCAAAATGCTGGGATTACAGGCGTGAACCACCACACCCGGCCCAGTGTAGGCTCTTTTTCGTATTTCAAGACAAGTAAACTAAAGAATTAAATTGCTTCCCAATCATTTTGAATCCCAGACCGGTATTTCTCCAAATGTGGTTCTTTGCAGAGAAAGAAGCACTGGGAGACTAAGATTTATTTAGTTTACATCACTGACAATAATAATTTGCATGTTTTTGATAAGTGAGAGGAACCTTACTTTTATCCGGTTGTACTCTGATATGTTTCCATAAGTAGGAAGAAAAAGGTAAAGTTAAAGTTCTCTTGCCTGAAATGGCACAGTCCATAAAGACCAGCTGGTATTCATGTACTGTTACTAGTTGTGGCAATTTATAAAACAAACTATTAGAAGCAAGAGAAGCAAAGTTGATCTACAGTACACAAATTATAATCTCTAAAAAAATGTAATCTCCTGTATTAGCCTATTCTCTCGTTGCTATAAAGAAATACTGTAGCCTGGTGCAGTGGCTCATGCCTATAATCTCAGCACTTTGGGAGGCCAAAGTGAGCACATCACTTGAGGCCAGGAGTTCAAGACCAGCCTGGGCAACATGGCAAAACCCTGTCTCAACCAAAAATACAAAAACTAGCTGGGTATGGTGGTGCATGCCTGTAATCCCAGCTACTCAAGAAGTTGAGGCATATGAATCACTTGAACCCAAGAAGTAGAGGTTGCAGTGAGTCAAGATGATGCCATTATACTCTAGCCTGGGTGACAGAATGAGACTCTATCTCCAAAAAACAAACAAACAAATAAACAAAAAACTCTGAGACTGGATAATTTATAAAGAAAAGCAGTTTAACTGGTTCACAGTTCTACAGGTTCCACAGAAAGCATGATGGCATCTGCTTTCTTCTAGGGAGGCCTCAGGAAACCTACAATCATGAAGGAAGGCAAAGGTGGAGAAGACATTTCACATAGCCAAAATAGGAGCAAGAAAGTGAGGGGGAAGTGCTACATATTTTTAAGCAATCAGGTCTTGTGAAAATTCACTCATGTGAGACATGGTTGTTTTAATGTGAGGACAGTACCAAAGGGATGGTGCTAAACTATTCATCAGAACTCCACCCACTTGATTCAATCATCTCCCACCATGATCCATCTCTAACACTGGGATTACATTTCAATAGAGATTTGGGTGGGAACATGCCTCCAAACTATCATTCTGCCCCTGACCCCTTCCACATCTCATGTCCTTCTCACATTTCAAAATACCATCATGCCTTCCCAATAATTCCCCAAAGTCTTACCTCCTTCCAGCATTTTCTCAAAAGCCCAACGTCTGAAATCTCATCTTAGACAAGGCAACCCTTTCCACCTATGAGCTTGTAAAATGTGAAACAAGTTAGTTACTTCCAAGATACAATGGGGGTACAAGCATTGGCTAAACATTCCAATTCCAAAAGGAAGACATTCCCCAAAAGAAAGGGGCTACAGGCCCTAGCAAGTCTGAAACCCAGAGGAGAAGTCATTAAATCTTAAAGCTCCAAAATAATCTCCTTTTACTTCATGTTCCACATCCAGGGCACACTTCTGCAAGGGGCGGGCTCCCAAAGCATTGGCTAGCTCTGCCTCTGTGGCATTACAGGGTTCAGTCCCTGCAACTACTCTTGTGGGCTGGTGTTAGGTGTCTGGAACTTTTCTGGGCACAGAATGCAAGCTGTCAGTGGATCTACCATTCTGGGGTTTGGAGGACAGTGGCCTTCATCTCCCAGCTCCACCAGGCAGTGTCCTAGTGTCGACTCTGGGAGGGGACTCCAACCTCACCTTTCCCCTTTGCACTACCCTAGTAGAGGTTCTCCATAAGGGTTCCATCCCTGCAGCAGGCTTCTGCCTAGACAGTGAGGCTTTTCCATATATTTTCTGAAATCTTAGGTAGAGGTTTCCAAGCCTCAACTCTTGCATTCTGCTCACTCATAGGCTTAACACCACTTGGAAGCTGCCAAGAATTATAGCTTGCACTTTCTTAAACAGCAGCCTGAACTGTCCTTGAGCCCCTTTGAGCCATGACTGAAACAAGAACAGCAAGGATGCAGGCAACAGCGTCCCAGCATTGTGCAGGGCCGTGGGGCCCTGGGATTGGCCCATGAGACCTTTCTTCCCTCCTCAGCCTCTGGGCCTGTGATGCAATGTGCTGTTTCTTAGATCTCTGAAATGCCTTTGAGATATTTTTTCCATTATCTTAGCTATCAACACTTTCCTTATTTTTAATTATGCAAATCTCTCTAGCAAGTGGTTCCTCCACAGCCTGCTTGAATTCCTCTCCCAAAAGAAAATTCATTTTTCTCTGTAACATGGTCAGGGTGCAAATTTTTCAAACTTTTATGCTGTTTCCCTTTAAAATGTAAGTTCCACCTTGAAATCATTTCTTTGCTCCTGCATATAGGAATAGACTGTTAGAAACATCCATATCACTTATTGAACACTTTGTTGCATAGAAATTTCTCCTGCCAGATGCCCTAGGTCATCACTCTCAAATTAAAACTTCCACATATCCCTAGGGCATGGACACAATCCAGCCAAGCTCTTTGAGAAGGAATAACATGCATTACCCTTGCACCTGTTCCCAGTAAGTTTCTCATTTCCATCTGAGACCTGGTCAGCCCGGCCTTCACTGTTCATATCACTATCAGCATTTTGGTCACAATCATTTAACCAGTCTCTAAGAAGCTGCAAACTTTCTCTCATCTTCCTTTCGTCTTCTGAGCCCCCCAAACTCTTTCAGCCTCTGACCATTACCCAGTTCCAAAGTCACTTCCACACTTTCTGGTATCTTTGTAGCAATGTTCCATTCCTCAGTACCAATTTTCCGTATTAGGCCATTTTTTCATTTCTATAAAGAAATACCTGAGATTAGTAATTTATAAGAAAAGAAGTTTAATTGGCTTATGTTTCTGCAGGCCATATAGGAAGCATGGTAGCATCTGCTTCTTGGGAGGCCCCAGGAAGCTTTTACTCATGGCAGAAGGCAAAGTGGGAGCAAGCACTTCACATGGTGAAAGCAGGAGCAAGAAGGGAGCATAGAACTAGAAAAAAATCTCTAAAATTCATATGGAACCATGAAAGAGCACTAATAGCCAAAATAATCCTAATCAAAAAGAATAAATCTGGGGTCATCACATTACTTGACTTCAAATTATACAAGTCTGTAATAACCAAAACAGCATGGTACTGGTATAAAAGTAGACACATACACCAATGGAACAGAATAGAGAACCAGAAATAAAGCCAAATACTTACAATCAACTGATCTTCAGCAAAGCAGACAAAAACATGCACCAGGGAAAGGACATCTATTCAATAAATGATGCTGCAATAATTGGATACCCACATGCAGAAAAATGAAACTGGACCTCTATCAATCACCATATACAAAAATTAATTCAAGATGAATTAAAGGCCCGAATGTAAGACCTAAAATCATTTCTGGAAGAAACCCTTGGAAAAACTCTCTGGGCATTGGTCTAGGCAAAGAATTTATGACTAAGACCCCAACAGCAAATGCAACAAAGCAAAAAACAAATAAATGAGACTTAAACTAAAAACCTTCTGCACAGAAAAGAAATAATTAACAGAGTAAATAGACATTCTACAGAAAGGGAGAAAATATTCACAAACTATACATCCAACAAAGGACTATTATCCATAATGCACAAGAAATGCAAATGAGCAAGAATAAACAAATACTGTCATTACAAAGCAGGCAAATGACATGAACAGAAATTTTTCAAAAGAAGACATACAAATGGCCAACAAACATATGAAAAAATGCTCAACTTCACTAATCATCAGATTAATGCAAATTACAAACACAGTGAGATACCACATTACTCCTGTCAGGATGGCCATTGTTAAAAAGTCAAAAACAGCAGATGTTGGCACAGATTCAGTGAAAAGAGTACTTACACACCATTGGTGGGAATGTAAATTGGTATAACCTGTATGGAAAATAGTATGGAGACTTGCCAAAGAACTAAAAGTAAATTTGCCATTTGGTCCAGCAATACTACTTCTGGTCATCTACCCAAAGGAAAAAAACAGTCATCACATCAAAGACACCTGCACAATTCACAGTTGCAAAGATATAGAATCTACCTAAGTGTCCAATAGCCAATCAGTGGATACAGAAAATATTATATATGTACACACCAAGGACTACTACTCAGCCATAAAAAGAATGAAATAATGTCTTTTGCAGCAACTGGGATGGAACTGGAGGCCATTATCATAAATGAAGTATCTCAGGAATAGAAAGTCAAATATGTTCTCATTTATAAATGGGAGCTAAGCTATGGGTATGCAGGGGCATACAGAGTAGTATAATGGACATCAGAGAATCAGAAGTGGAGAGAGTGTGAGGGGTTAGTGGGATAGAAAATTACCCATTGGGTACAATGTACACTGTTCAGGTGATGGGCACACTAAAAGCCCAGAATTCACCACTGTACAGAATTCATCCATGTAACCGAAAACCACTTATACTCCTAAACCTATTGAAATTTTAAAGCAAAATAAAAAATGTTATCTTCGTATTGTTTTCTGTCTTATTGATGGAATTTTCACACAGCTGGTATCAGAGTTGGGGGTAGAACTCAGATTTTTTTATTAAACATTTTTATTATAATGATCATACTATCACAAATATAAAAAAATCAACAAAACCTTAGTACCATTAACATTCCCTTCATTATCTTCACCAGATACTCAGATATGTTAAAAGAAAATAATTTTCATGGTAGACAAATCTTTTTATCAACCAGTTAAACTGCCTTCAGTATTTTTATATCAAATAATAACTGCATTATTTGTAAACACAGAGTTCTCATTCCTTAATATTCAAAATGTGCTTCATGGACCAGGAGTACAAATGTCTCATAGGAGCTTGTTAGAAATGCAGAATCTCAGATTTTGCCCAGCTCTACTAAATCAGGATCTGCATTTAACATCATGCAATATGATTTGTATAACATTATAGCTTTTGAAGCACTATTCTAATTCACAGAATTTTTTCCAGTGAACCAGTGGCTACCTGTATTAGAATCATCTAAGGTGTTTGCCAAATATACATTTCCTAGATCCCACCTGAGATCTAATAGATCCTTTAAATCCAAGTTTTTAAAATAATATTCTATGTGATTGTGATGCATATTAAAGCATAATGAACAAGGTGCTGTGCAGTTGTGTGTTTCAATATTTTTACCTGTCTGCTGCTTTATTTACATTTAGCTCTAAACCCATAATCACGTGATTATTGAGCTTGCTGTACTTAATTGGATTTGCGCATTTCCTTCATTTCTGTTATTACCTCATCCTTCTTAGGCTATCCAATGCATAGATAGGCTCATTACACTTGGAAAGCTTTTTTGGGCTATCATTATTGGCTTTTTATGTCTTCCTGTATTTCTGTTCAATGACTGGAGAAAAAAGATTGAAAGAGGATGAAAACTATGTTCCTAGGGCTTTTGATATCTTGAATGTAAAAATTCTTCCCAAAGAGACACCAAGAAACTTCTCAGTAACCATTTGCTTGGCAGTCTTTTACAGAAAATACTTTTTAAATTTACTTCCAAAATATATTTTAAATTCATAACAGAATGCTAAAGACTTTCGGCCTAGTTTAGGAAAAAGAGCAATGCAAGAAAAACAATAATTATATCTAGTGCCTTCTCTAACATCTATTAGCTATTGGCCTTGGGCAGATCATGTAACCTGTCTGAGCCTCCTTGCCTCATTTGTGAAATGAGGATAATGATACCTGCCTGAAGGCTGGGCATTGCTCCAGACTGTCCCTTGGAAGCCCTTCCTGCTCTGAGATCCATGATTCCAGGATTCTGTCAAGGCAACATATATTGTAGTAGTCACCATTTTGTGTTTCGTATATCTGGCTTCTTTCTTTTCTCCTCTCCAATTTGCCATCTCCTTGCAATCACACATGCACACTTCTCTTATAACTATTTCTATAATCACATATGCGAACTTCTCCCTTATAAGTATTTCTAGTGAAAACAAATTTAGAATATTTTTATCAGAGAAACTTACTTTCACCATAAGTGTAAAGTATACTTATATTTAAGATAATTAGCTTGCCACAATTAGAACACCATGTGTCTATTAATTATCTGGTTAAGTGGATGCAGATGAAATAAATGGGTGTGGATAAAGACTCATACTTGAGAGATTTAATAGTAGCCACTTAATTTAACTACCCACTGAGCTCATCTAAAATGCATGACAATAAAATGGTAGAGTCTCATGGGTTTCACTTGCAGTGAGAACAATTCAGCAAATATTGTCAGTGAATAAGAAATCTGTAAAATTCAATGAGCCACTGGAACCTGCAAAATGAACAGATAATTTCTTTAAATATCTGCGTATGAAAAATGACCTGATCTTGTATACATTTGCTAAGTTAATTAGAACTAAAAAAACCCCTCTGAACTCTGTTTTCATAGCCTCTCACCTTTTCCAAAATAGAATAATAGAAGGACAAGGTGCTTGTTAAACTACAGTAAGACTTGTCTAAGTGACCACTTGTATTTTGAAGAATTCTTGTTAAACATTCCCTGAACACTGTACTTAAGCAGCTGCTATGGTACTATGCCTATAAAAGATTTTGTTATACTTGTTTCTTGCTATGTATCATAACTGCATGATATACTTATTAAGAGCAGAAGTACTAGAATCAGACAGACCTGCATATGAATCCTGGCTTACCAGCTATGTAACATTGGGCAAATATAAAACAACTGTTAAATAATGTCATTATTACTATTGTTATTAAAGATGTCACCAGACACTCACTGATATGTGGGAGAAATGTGATATGAAGTAACTAAAATGATTTTACCCTGATGGCTTAGAGGGAGTAGTTCAAATCCCTTTGCGTGTGTGTTTGGGATAATTCAAAACCCTCTGTTGTGTTCTCCAAAGTGTGTTTTACAGGGTGTCGATGTGTGTTACACGAGAAAAGAGTTCCATAATGCATAAATCTGAGAAGCACTGGACAGCTTTCAAAGTTAGACAGCTTTTTTAGTGCAGGACTTCTCAGAGCATTTAATATGTTAATGCTCAAGGTCAGTTTTTAAGAGAATACGTTATTTTCCAAAATTATTTTACCAGTCTTAAGGATTCAGCATTAAAGGAAATAAAACTTGGAGAAGAGTAATATTTGGAGAAAAAGATTTTATCTCGGAATGGATGTAAAGTATCACATGCTCAATTTCCAAAACTGAAAAAAAAAAAAAAAAAAAAGAAGCTTGAACTGGGAAAATGATTTTGAAACTGGAGAGAGGACAATAGGTAAATGGTATGCTGGAGCCAGTAGAATGCTGGAACCAGCTCATACTGACTTAAGAGAGTCATGGGTTAAATTTTCAGGAATTTTTAGAGCCAGTTTTTAAACAGAGCCATTATTTTAAAGTATATAAACTTACAATTAAATATATATTAATAACAGACATTCAAAATATATATGCGTTGTATATAATGTATTGTATATAACAATATATAATTATATAATGTATAATATTTTATACATTATATAATATATAATACATATAGAATGTATAATGTTAATGTTAGAGATAAGGAAAACATTAATAATGAGAATTTAACTTTAAAAACTATGTAATGCCTGCAATGGTTACATTGCTAAAAACAACAAATTAAGAAAATATTCTTTCAATATTCAAGAAGTAGTGTCTGATTCAGCAAAGCCACTGACATAATTTATTGACCAATAAGGTGAGGGACTGACTTACATCTTCATTGCTTCACTTTCATTTTGCCAATTAATGTAAATAAAAATATTAACCAATATTCATGTTGGAACTGCTATAGAACTGATGATTTAGAGAGAGCTACTTAGGTGAAGGACAGAAACATTTTTGTGGGAAGATGGCAATGTCACCAATACTCATTAGGTGGAGCAGCAATGTCATCATCCCCAAAAATTACTTTAGCCAGAAACTATTCAATCGTTTTCCTTTGTCATTCTTTGATAGGCCAGAAACAACAATAATCTGGAAAGAGGGAGCACTGTTCTTGAGGTATTTGTACTGGGGGCTCAAAATACATTTTATTTCTCCCTCTCCATAACCCTTTTTCAGGTCAAGTTAAATTTCCTTTATATCTTGAGTTTATAAGGTTTGGTCAATCTTTATGTCATACTTTTTTCCAGTTGAGGAAATTATACTTTGGATTCAATAATATGTACTACAAGGAAGAGAATATGGATAAAAATATACTTAAAACTTAGAATATTCACTCTGGAGGGGACCTGAAAGATTGTCTGATCCATTGCAGTATTGACCAGATTTACACTGTACTTTCATAATGTGCTTTTATTGTCAGGAAGATTAATGGACATCAGGCGTTTATAATAATCTTTTCTCTTAGTTGTGTTTAAAAGTTTCCTTTATAAAAGTTATTAAAACAAAGCTAACAAAATATTACTTATATAGAGAGACTATATTAAATTGTTCTTAGCACCGTCTACACTGAAAAGTCTTTGGACAGAGAACTATCAGCCTGATTTGAAGTTGAAGTTTATTGATCATTAATATTGTGGAAAAGTCTATGTTTACATAGACTTCAAATCATTTTAGCACAAGTTGGAAGGATTTACACCGTTCTCTCCATCTTTTACCGTCCCATCTGATCAAACTTTGTTCACTTCATTCCCACTCAGGTATCTCATTAGGTACTTTAATGCTCAAATTTCAGACAGAGCAGAGCTAACCTCCCAAAGTTTGAACCTTTAACTATTCTAACTCACAGCTCTATTAATGGCTGAGTGAACTCTGGAAAAACATGTCACTCATCTTCTTTTATCTTGCCACCCACCTACCACTAACACTAACAACATTCTCCCATTTGATGGTCACTCATACAATTCCAGAACTGATAATATTTCTAGGAAATGTGTAGCAACACCTCTCCTAATAAATCCTCCAGCTTTCATTTTTATATTAATATAAGGCAAAATGTTTGTATTCTCTCAGCATGTTTCATAACCCTGAACCCAGACTTTTAGCTCTACAGGAAATTACAGTTAATGTTAGAGATTAGGTCTGGTGCTTTCAAAAGCATGTTATACAGGTTATTATTTGGCATTTGACAGAAAAAGGACTGCTTTACTGCAAGAATTCTGAGAACCTTAATGTGCTAACAAAATTGTGATTTCCTAGAGGGTTAAAGAACACAGCATTTTCCAAATGTATGTGCTCATGGGAACTTTTTCCCTGGAACACCCTTTGGGATCAGTATTTTATGAAATATATTTTGGTAACTAATAACATCCTTAAATAAGATCTAGAAAGTAGCAGTTACTTGCCTAGAATTCCTCAGATGTATATGGTAGAACATAGGTATATAGGACAGAGGTCAAACTCTTTATTCAGCATAGGATGGCTTTGAATGTTTTTAGAAAAAAATGAAACAACACTCTAAATAGTATTTCATAATAATATATTGATTACCAGGGCTTCACATTCATTATCATTTCCCCTAGCACTGTTGAGTTTCTAAAATATATTCCTGGCACATTAATACTGATCAGGACAGAATTCAAACATTCATTTTCAGCATTTTTGTTTCCTTCCATCCTCTATAATTTCATTATATGATGAGGTAAGATTGGTCTGATAGGAATTGTTGCTATGGGACCATTTTTCAGTATCTTTCTTTTATTAATAATATCTATAGATACAGAACATTTTTCAGTATCTTTCTTTTATTAATAATATCTATAGATACAGAACATATACTACATATTTGTACATAGATCTTTTCTAGAACGATAAATATGTAAATCTTGGATTTCTTCCTACATGTCGGGGTGGCTAACTAAACTCTGAATGAAGATGGTTATTTCACAAAAAATACTGTGAATTGAGCTTACAGCTAGAGATAAAAAATTAAATGGCCTCTCAGCACTAAATGACCAGTTAATACTTAAAAACCATTGAACAAGAAAGACTCTGAATCACTTAAACTATTTTTTAGTCTTTGATAAAAACAAAGCTCTATGCTCATATTCCTGGAATCATATTTGTTTTGTTTTGTTTTGAGACAGTATCTTGCTCTATTGCCCAGGCTGGAGTGCAGTGGTATCATCATGGCTCACTGCAGCCTCAATCTCCCCAGCTTAAGTGATCCTCCCACCTCAGCTTCCCAAGTAGCTGGGACTACGGGTGCATTCCAGTATGTGTGTCTAGCTTTGTATATTTTGTAGAGACAGGGTTTTGCCATGTTGCCCAGTCTGGTCTCAAACTCCTGGGCTCAACTAATTACTCACCTCAGCCTCCCAGAGTGTTGGGATTACAGGTGTCAGATACCAGAGCCAGCCTGGATTATATTTTTGAGCTCAGTAAATACCCTTACTTTCAGGCTATCATCCTAATTCCCCTGTATCCATTGTCCAACTTCCCTTTTACTCCTTCCCCTTTGCATTCAATCAGTCTACAGTATTTGACTCTTTGGAAATCTCCTGACTCCATCCAGTCCTCCCTGTTTCCTCAGCTACTATCCTAGTCCAAGTCACCACTACTTTTCATAGCCTCTTACCTGGTCTCCTTACATCCTAACTTGCCCCTAATTTATTGGTCACATTGTTGCCAGTGATGTCTCTTCCAAAATAAGATGATCTTCAATGGTTATTTTCCTTAGAGAAAAAGTTACAAATTCCTTAACATGGCTTGGAATTTTCACCCCAATATGACCTTGGGTTTCATACTCACTTCATAACATTTCACCCTCTCCATTTGAATTCCAGCTATTCTAAGCTTCTGTCAGTTCCATGTTTTTCCACCATGCTCTCATTTGCACTAGCAAATGAATGACTTCAGTGAGTGCTTGAAACCTCCTTCTACCTCTATTCCTTCTTTTCATGACTAATTCCAACTCACTCGCCCTTCGGGTACCTCTGAGGTAGCAATTCTTCCAGAAGTCCTTTTCTTTACTTTTCCTTGATACTAGAATATCTTTAATTTCCTCTGTCATAAGATACCCCAACCTTTGTCATAACTTCTCTAATTAGCTGACTGATTCTATACTGCAAGCTCCATGGGAGTGGGAACAGTGTCTCACCAGCTCTAGTTATCTAGTATTTAGTGATTCTCAATAAATATTGTATGCAAATTGTCCCCTCTTTTCTAAAATCTCTTGAAGGCAAATCTTGTACAATTCTGCTAGATTTAAAGACTTAGATTCAGAAATTAGATTCTCAGACTTGCATCCCATTTGTACTGATTTCAGCCTCATCTGGATCCTTCTCGTTTTTTAGCTACATCTAAATAGGCTGAAAAACTTGAGGAATGTTCAGCGTGAGAGTATGTATACTATTTTTCCTCATTGAACATTCTAATCAGCATCTTTCAAAAATGTCCACTAAGGATTATGATCTGTTTAAAATGCCAAATCATGGTCGACTAGGCTGATATCCATACATACCAAGTTGTGTCTTTAGTGAAAAATCAGAAAGAATCTCACTTAAAATTCAACACTGACAGCAACTTTGAAAACAGCAGCTGAATGAGAGCAGGGTTTATTCATTATGAAAGCCACAGTGGTATCCCAACACTTTCACTCATGGTGATTCAGGCAAGAAGCCTAGTGGATTTGACATTAGTCACATCAAAGTGGGTCATCACAGCTCTGCTTCTTGTGATAGGGACTAAAAAAGAGCAATTCAAAACAGAAATAGAAATAACAAGAGCAATAGAAATATAGTTGATGAAGTCTGCATTGCTCAGATGGAAGGATTGCATTTGCACCTACAAATTTAGAACAGTTGCAAAATGTACAAAACTCTTCACCCTTGGATTATCCTGTTACCAGGAATTGACTAGTCAGGTATAGAGCAGTGTGGGGTATAGAAAAAATCAAGAGTTAGAAATATAAATTCAGGACACAAGTGAGGGGCAAATCCAAACTAGTACTGACACAGATCCCTACTCTGGCCACAGCTGCTTTAGAACATCACCTATACATTTGAAAAAGAATTGGTTGTTAATATTAGAGCATATAGCAGTTGTATTTTTGTAACTCTTTTTAATTTGTTATATACTTGTATGCTTGAGAGACTCTTAAAACAACTCAAAGACATCTATGAAAAGATTTCCAATGATCTTGAAGAAAATTGGAAACTCCAGTCAGTCATCAATTTATTATGTTCATTGCATTTTGTTATTCCTGAAACTTCCTGAGATTTATGGACCGTTTCAATTTTATTTCAGGTTTTGTATTTAAATCGATAGTCTTTCAAGTATTTCACATAGATGGATACGTTTAGCATCTGTACTTCAAACCAGTTGCCAATAAAATATGAAAACGACAGATTTGAAAACTGGATGTGGAAATAAAACTCTAAAGTGATAGTCCCAGTTCCCACATTCCACCCCCACCCCAGCTGCTGCCATTCTCTCATTCCCACACTATCTCTCCGATAGGTGGTGGTAAGTGGAATCCAAGGTAAAAAATTAGGAAAATTTAAGCATATATTTGTTTTATTCATAGTCCTCCCACTACTCAAAAAAAGTGGAACCTCTAAATAATTAAGAAAATGTGTTATCTTTTTTCCTGCTGATGGACAACATTAATTCCTTATAGAAGAATAAAAAGTCTGAAGTATTTTGGAGGAAATTCTCCATAAGCTTTTTAAATAAACTGTTTGTCAATGAAACTTTACCTCTAGAAGTTTGTTTCCTCTAATACATTGGCATAGTACTGCTCTGAACAAGAAAATGCACACACACACACATACACACATATACATATGTATGTATTTAGTAGTTTGTTGAAAATCCTTTAAGGCAGTGAAAAAGATGGCTATCTGCTTGGGAAAATGGAGCATTTAGCAAGTGTTGATATATAGATATTATGTAATATATTATTTTATATAATTGTATATGTCATATAAATAATAATATATATTATATAAACTATAAAGTAAATTATGTATAATTATATATTGTATATCAATATTTATATGTTTATATTGACATATATCTGTATATATCTATGTATGTTATATATAAATGTAAACTTATATTGATATATAAATTTATGTTGATATAAATACACATACATATATATGTATTTAAACAGATTCTCAGGGTCCTAGTAACGGCGGTGGCTGACAAACATCTTGAATGGGCACAGTCATCCCTTTGAACCTACCTGGAGGTGACAGCCAGCTTTACCTCCCTGAGGTGCAAACAGGTGCCTTTCAGAGTTGGAAACTAGTGCAGAAGGGAGTCCTTTGGCTAGAAATGAATGTGCTCTGTCAGCTTGTTACATGTAGGGAGTGATTGTTCCACTTCCTTATTTTCAGCAGATTTCCTTTCACCATGGTGACTGTCTGGATAGGGAATAGCTGAAAGCATGTGTATTAATGGAAGAGGAACTGCTCACCTTGATGTTCAAGTGAGCTTTTCTAATATAAGCTTCCTGTCATTCAGTACTAATCCACTCAAAGTGGATTCAAAATATTTTCTTCACTGTCAGTTGTTTTAGAGCTTTATTTTAGCTTTCATATTTTATATAGCTTTCATTTCTGATTTTAGTAGTTCTCTTGAAGAAAGGTATATAATTTAGAGATCACATTAAAGGCGAAACTTTTACCTTGGTATTAGAAGGAGAAATGTATCCAAAGAAACAAGTAGAAGGGGATAAATACTTATGCTTCATTTGCTGATGACTAATCACGTGTCTGTGGAGCAGAAGCCTGAGATTTCCAATATTTGGCTTTTGAGCTTTGGGATCCTCAGTGGAAATCTCATATAGGATTTTTCTAAAAAAGGTTTGGATCAGAGATCCCTTTTGAAGTTGATAAATGTGATAAACTCTCTCCCCAGAAAGAAGAGGATCCTTTAAAATTTACTGGTGGGCTCTGAATTAGAAATGTATTCTATCAAGTATAAAGGAAATAAAATGGTGCAGTTAAATCTTGGTAGCATAGTTATTCTTTCTTACCCAAGCACTATAATCTAGGTTGAGCTTCAGCAAATACGAGCTTCTATATTAATCTATCTGGCCTGCTATAACAAAATACCCTATAGTGGGTGGCTTCAACAACAGAAATGTATTTTCTTACAGTTCTGGAAGCTGGTAGTTCAAGATCAGGGTGCCAGTTCAGTTGGGTTCTGGTGAAGAATTTCCTCCTGGCTTGTGGAAGGTGCCTTCTTGCTATGTTCTCACAGGGGGAAGATCAGAGAGAGGCAGCATCATAGTAAAGGCAAGTAAATGCAAGCAGCCATTTGTAAAATTTATTAACTTTGTAGAACTCTTGTAGAAATACATTGAGAAAACCCAGTTCTTTAAATCCAAACTTTGACAAAGCTTATAAACAAAATCCAAAAACTATCTGTGATTAGTAATAAGGTCCCTGAATTAAAAGAGGATGACCTAGCACAAATTAGACTGTGCTAGGAAAAAACTAGGTTTTGCAAGAGTGGGGAACATTTTCTTGGCCTCAGTGGTCAAGATTTATCAGCCCTTTCTTAGTGAGGCATATGTAGGCATATCTTTTAGAGTTCACTGAGTGTAAAAGTAAACGATAAACCATTTTTTGATTTTTTTTTTGTTTTTATGTTTTTGAGATGGAGTCTCTCTCTGTTACCCAGGATGGAGAGCAATGGCGTGATCTTGGCTCACTGCAACCTCCGGCTCCTGGGTTCAAGTGATTCTCCTGCTTCAGCCTCCCGAGTAGCTGGGATTACAGGCATGCACTTCCATTCCCAGCTAATTTTTGTATTTTTAGTAGAGACAGGGTTTTGCCATGAGGCCAGCTGGTCTCGAGCTACTGACCTCAAGTGGTCCACCTGCCTCAGCCTCCCAAAGTGCTGGGATGACAGGTATAAGCCACTGTACTCAGCCTTGGATTTTATTTATAATGTAAATGTTTTCTCTCTCTCTCTCTTTTTTTAACCAATCTTTTTTGTTGCCATAAAAAAGTTTTAAGTTAATGACAATTTTAATACTCACAGAAGTGTGCTGAGGTTAGGTGAACCAGAATGGAATATGAGAATTATGACTTGAGTCATACATATTTCTTGAGGTTTCCTGAGTAGGGAAAAAATTGTTAGGAGTACCTCCAACAAATATCTGTCTTTAAAAGTCTAATTTATTTCCAAGCTATAGGTTGCATTTAGAAGACTGGGGCTCCAATTCTGAGCTTTCTCTCTCCATCTCTTAACTGTCCAGTGCCTAATTCTCCACAGCACAGGAACACTCATATAATCCTGGGACAAAGGCAAATATACACAGGCTCCACAGGTTAACATGGAAATAAGCTCTCCTGACAGTGAAAAGGAAGCCAACAAGTTCTAGCAATTGCTTTTCCATAATAAACTGTAATGCTTTTGTAGAAGGTGGGTCCTGACACAAGGCTCTTTGAGGATTAAGTAGATTTTAGTCATCAAGCTTGATTTCACGTAGGGCTTTGATATATTTTATGTCAGATACTGTTTTTGTTTTAAGAAGTATGATTTCTATAGGGCAGATGTTTGATGGGAAATTTATGGGCAGCATCTGGGTTGTCCTGGTAAAGGAAAAGTTATTAGTAGGTGAAGGACTTTAAGGGTGAAGCTAACACAGCCTTGGCGCTGGGGTGAAGGGTGCACACAACTAATCCCTAATGCTATGTGATGAGAGGTGCAGTGAGAGGTGTGGATCAGACCAGATACCTGGAAAGTAGTGGAGAACCAGAAATTGTTAGAAGATTACTGTTGATCCCAGTGCTCTTGAGTATAGCTTCAACACACTTTCAAGGACATAAGTGTGCACATCAGCTTCCTTCCTTTCCCTAAACAGAGACTGTCATCTGAGTGGGCCAAAGCTAGAATCAATCATTCAAGAGATGAGTTTAATTTCTTCAAACCAGTGCTGTCCAAGAGAAATGTAATGCATGCCATGTGAGCTACATATGTAATTTTTTACCAGTCACATTAGAAAAGTAAAAAGAAACAGGTGAAATAATTTTACTAATATACTTCAACTCGATAGATCAAAATATCATTTCAACAGGTAATCAACATAAAAATTGATATTTTTGCTTTTTGATACCGATTTTCATATATAGAGATATTTATACTGTCTCCTAAATCCAGTGTGAAGTTTTACACTCACAGCACATCTCAATTCAGATTACTCACATTTCAGATACACAAGAGCAACATGTGGTTGGGGGCCACTGACAGATTAAAGCTGCCCAGACCACTCCCTGCACAACAATATAACTATGTTTTGGTTCCTCTCTTCACCAATTAAGGATGCCAACTCCTATGGTGTTGTATAAATCATTCCTTTATTCAGGCGTTTACTCATTCATTCATACTCTTGTTCTTTGAACAAACATTTATTGAATACCTCCTATATGCGAAATATTTTACTGTGAGAAGGGGAACGTTGACCATAAAAATGAATAATGCCATCTAGTATAAGAAAGAGAGGTGGAAACAAATATTCACAAGATATTATGACAACAGTAATAACTGGAGCAGTGGTTGTATGTGGAATTGGAAGTGGATATACCAGAGTTTATTATGGAGTGGGAACAGTTAAACCCATACCCTGGAAATTTCAGCCTCACAAGAGAGAGCCATTGTTGCCTCACCCACAGGAATCCCCTTCTCATATAAATCCCCACTGAGACAGCTTTACTGATAGGATCATGTCAAATCCCAGGGGTGCTAATGTGCAAAGACGATTGCAGGACATTGAATTAAGAGGATACACAAATTGCTATGGGACATTGCAGAGATCCTGAAGGATTTCATTGAAAAGGTGGTATTTGTGTTGCATTTTGAAGGATAAGTTTATCAATTCAAAGAAGATCATTCTAGGAAAAGGATACAAAGAATACAATGTCCAAAGGCTTGGAAGTGGGGAAGGAGGAAATACGTTATATTTAGTAAACAATAAAGATGGGTATAACTGCAGTGTGTGTGTGTGTGTGTGTGTGTGTTTGTGTGTGTGTGTGTGTGTGTAAAGTGGGTTAGACATGTTAGATAACAGAGTTTGGGACTATATTTTGATGAGTAGTGTGTATTCCATTAAAAGTTCTCACCCTGTGTTTTAGGGAATTAACATTAATCTCTCCATAATCAATACTTTCTTCATAGTCAAATTCGAATTTCAGGGAAAAATTTGATTAGAATTACATCTCTCTGGCTTCTCTTCTATCCCTATCTCTTCATTTCTAGATAACTGAACTTTCATTCATTAAGATGAACCAGTGACTGAAAAAAATTTCCTCTGTCAACTAGTTTATCTTCTTACTGAATGAATAACCAAATTCAATTGGATTAAACAAGCTGTCACACACTGTCAAAAGCCATTAGCAATAAAAGAGCCTCAAGCCATAAAGAACTCTTTTTGTATATCTTACAGTTTTCCTCATGAAAGGAAAAACTCAAACTAAAGGAAATAACGTGTTTCATTCACATGCTCTGAGTCTTCTAGGGTCTTCTCATCAGCTCTGTGGTTTACTTTTTTTCTGTTTCTTAAGATTAGGAGCAGTGCTGTCTGCTTGATTATCTCAAAAGTACAATGTTTTCTTGGCAGGATTAAAAACCTGGATGTGTCAAAGCTTGAATATTATCCAAATTTGGAAATAAAATAAATGAGGGGATGTAATGAAAACCAAGGAGGAGGGATGGGGAACTTGATAACCCCTTCTTCCTTTTGAGAGATAATTTTATCCACTTCCTGGAGCCATTGTTATACTTACCCTGACAGAATGACACCTTACATTGCCTAAATTCATATCTCTGCCAATTTCCTGCAGTTGTACAGGTAGGGAGGTTGGCTACTGTAATTGACAAGATGCCAACGACTGATGGGACGTCAAGAGTAGAAAACATTGGCAAAGCTACATAAAAACTGTAAATGAGTCATAAATTGACCTACACTTAAACAGTCCTTGTGCCACTTTCAACTGATCATTTCTCTTTAAAAAAAATACTGTTGGAGACTAATGTGATGCATGATGACTTTTATTTAATAACTGTAGTAAAATCCCAAGGAAACAAGGATTACTTATGCCTCCTTGATGCATTTTCCAATATACATACCATCACTGCTACAATGATCAATCAACCCAGCTAGACAAAAATGAAATGTAAGCCCTGATATGGCTTGGCTTTGTGTCCCCACCCAAATCTCATGTCAAATTATAATTCCCATTGTTTGAGGAAGGACCTGGCAGGAAGTGATTGGATAACAAGGATGGATTTCCCCCTTGCTGTTCTCGCGATAGCAGTGGTAGTGAGTGAGTTCTCATGAGACCTGTTTGTTTAAGTGTGTAGCACTTTCTCTTTAGTGGTCTGTCTCCTACTCCTCCACGTAGGACGTACTTGCTTCCCCTTCACCCTTCCACCATGAGTGTAGGTTTCCTGAGGCCTCCCAGCCATACTTCCTGTATAACCCTGCAGAACTGTGAGTCAATTAAACCTCTTTTCTTCATAAATTACCCAGTCTCATATAGTTCTTTATAGTAGTGTGAGAATGGACTAATACAAACCCATACCACATTTTCCCCTCCTTTTTGAACCTGATTATCCCAGTCACATGATGATCCTGGGTTGAAGTAAATAAAATGAAAATAGAAAAAAAAAAAAAAGGGAGTTTTGCTGCCTCCTAAGCCTTCATTTTCACAATGTGATAGAGGGCAATATTAAAAATAACAAGGGTGTATCAGTCAGGCACTCTTGCTCTCTAGTGCCTCTGAAAGATTTTCTCCCTTGTAAAGTTTAGGCATAAAGATGTGAACTCTGGTCTTAATGGAATCCTCTTGTATTAGAGATTTGGCTAAATCCCTCAAGTTTAATCTTGACCATTGTTTAGAAAATAAATGGTGGATCTCCAATGACAACCTCTGAGAGCTCAGGTTACAAGGAGCTTTGTCAGGAATTCTTAAACACTACACACGTATTTCTTGTGAGAAAATGCTTTAATGAATTGAAGCACAGGGGAAGTAAGTTGCTGATAGGCCTTCTCCTTCCAAACTGTGTCATGTAACAACCCCAGACAGGAATAAACCTTGCTTAAATGGCTCTGTTTATCTTCCCTGCCCTGCTCAGCACTGGGATCTTGACAATAATGGTCAGTTAGAATTTTTCTGACCTCGTTTCTCATCTTAAATGCCTATAGTGGCCTCTTATACTCTAGACTTTTATGAACAATACAAGAGTTATAGTAGAAATAATGGAAACTACACATTGAAATGGAAACTATATAGAAGTTAAAGTACCTTAAGCATAATTATTTATAAACTCTAAATTAAATAATTGCAAGTTTCTGTCGAAATTCCTAATCCTTTCTTTCCAATAGTTAGCCAAATGTGTGTCCAGTTTGGATTTCTTTTCCTTTGTTATCTATGTCCCACTTATCTCTATGATTCTTGCTGTCCTCAACTGACCTTCACTAAAATGGTCATTTCTTTTTATATCTGTTTGTTAGAAACAGCAAAAAAAAAAAAAAAATAGTTGATCATTGAATTATTTAACTTAGGTCTTGAAGTGTATTGAAGGACGGTGATGGTCCCCCACACTCTTGGCCTCAAGACCCCTCCAGAATGATTTACCTTTCTGTTTGTCTGGACATATTGTTTTTGTTATCACTCTTGGGTACCATGTAACTGCTGTCTTTCATTCAGTCTGTTCTGTCTACAACCTCCTTAATAGTAAAACTAGGGGGGGAATTGTTAATTCTGTTCTCTTTGGAAGGAAGAAAAACTTCCAAATTGAGTTTGAATTGAAAAATGGATCTTGCACTTGGTATAAAAATGGATGCCAAGACAGCTTCTACATAAATACTATTAAATTTTTCCCTGGGCTGCTGGGGATGTTCAGGGCTATTATTTTTTTTAAAATCATATGTGACATCTGCAGTGTCACAAAGCGTTTTAAAGAACATGCAGAAATACTCCCCAGATGCTCTTAAAACATAAAAAAGAATTTAATAGACATCTTCTGGTACTTTAAGAAGAAAGGAATGGAGCATGAAATCAAGCAAACTTCAATAATTCAATCAACACAAAAATATTTATTGAACATTTGTATCATACCTCCATCGGCTTGTCTATATCCTATTAGCAAGGATAGATTATGTACAAACAATTATTTTTGCTGTTTGTTTTATCATCATTTGTGATATAAGGTGGGAGATTTTCGTGCAATTATAACACATTTTAAAAATCCTTATTGTGCAGTTTCTGTCAGTTAAATATGCCACAATAAAGATAAACATTTTGAACACTGATAGCATAGCATATATTTTTAAGATAAATTATAAGCCAATGTGTATGAGGGCATACATGTTGATCAAGGAAGCCTTGATGTTTCCCTTAGCTTGACTAAACTTGACAGGCTTCTTCCAGGCTCTGAGCCTCAGACCTCTTTTTTTCCTAGAGCATCTACACAAGAAAACGTCGTAATTGTAAATTCCTTCTCTGCCTCTTTGACATGTAAATATTTTTAAAAGCCTCTTGCCTGTGGTACTACTCTGGAAAGTCTTTCTCAAGGAGCTGGGAGCCAACCCTTTGAAATGTAATCATCATGAAAGATAGCACCCCTGTCTACCAGTCTCTAAGGGAGGGTAGGAGCCTAACTTCAATGGTCGCCAGTTAGCAAGCAGAGTGGACTTAATCACAGAGAAAAGTATTTTGCAAACTTAGTGTGCTTCACACACCCCAGTGATCAACCTGCCCCCATCCTCCAGTGTCTTCTAGTTCCCTTCCACTAGCTCATCCCAGTCCCTAAAGTTCTTCCCAACCCTTGTTATAGTGGAGTTGAGTGAGCTGATTTCTGGCCTTTCTCTCCTATTGTACTTGCCTTGAATAAAGTTTCCCTTGCCTGTTTAACTTTGTCAGATACAATTTTCGCTTTCACAGTATGTATGTATGTATACTCAGCTTCATATAGCTAACATACAGCTATAGATTGTAAGCCACTTGGAAAAAAACAAAATAAAAAACGTTAATGCCTCATAATATGATAGTCTCTAAAGGGTTCAGGTTTGTGTATGCCTTCTGGGTACATATTGTATGAGAACACACACCACGACTTTAATAGTTTTTAATTCTTGTATTGACTTTCTATCTCACTTTTCCATTTTTCCACAGCATTCATCATTACTAACATACTACGTATTTAACTTATGTATTTGTTATTGTCTATCTTTGCCTAGAATGAAGTCCCATGAGGGCAGGGATTTTTATGTGTTTGTTCACTGCTGTATCTTCAGTGCCTAGAATGAATTAGCTGTTATTATTTTTGTTATTGTTATTGATAGTATTAGCTTCTGTTTTTTCCAGGAATTCTAAAAGCTAACCCAGGATTGAGGCAGAAGGCTGCAGACTGCTTCAGAGTGGGCTCTTTCAGGATTATTTTATACAGTCATACTCTGGTTGGTTGTCATCAGCCTATGCTGAGGGAAAATACATGTATTGCTAGAATATTATTGAGGATATTATTCATTATTTTTGTGATGTCCTCTCTGTACAGACCAATAGTGAAATTTTTCTCTGCTATCAGTTTCAGAATTTTTCAGGCAACTAGTTCATTTTTGATTTGTGGATACTAGAACTCCGGTAGCTGATGGTGTTTTCTTCCTCATGTTGGCTGCCAGAAAGCATAGAACAAAATGTGTGTTCTATCACTAGCAAGGATGGCGTTTATGCCATGCATTGATCTGTTTGCTTCCCAACTTGTCTTTTCCCTTTGCTTTACTTTTGTTAATTATCTTGAATTTGTATTAGTCTAGTGTCTTCAAAAGTCCTTTTTTGAGAAGTAAAAGTTGATATAAATTTTAGTAGCATTAAAATTAGTAAGCTTTTTATTAATAAAATTACTCTTATGGAGATAATAATAACAATTTAGTATTTAGAAATGCTGCCCCAGATATAATGTATTCAGTTCTTACACAAGAAATGAGAGGCAAGCAGCTTAGGAATTCATATTGCAGCTGAGGAAAATGAGGCATAGAATGATCATGTGATTTTTCCAAATTTAAATGGCTAACTAAACTGAGGAAGCCAGAGAGAATCCAGATCTTCGAATTGTTCCTCCAAAGATCTCATCTCTGATTGATATTCCTTCACTTGGTTCAACTTTTCCAGTTAGAAAAACATTTTTCATATTATGTCTGGCTCAGCAGTACTTCCCTTGGATGACATGTGGCTTCCATTTTTGCCATGGAATTGTATCATATATGAGTATGAGTAACTTAGAGACAGACTTAAGAACCAAATTCAACTGCAGAAACAAAGTAGGGCCTGGGCTCTGAAGTCAAGACTGTCTGTGTTCAAATCCTAGATCTGCTAATTACTAGCTGTAGAAGCCTATGAAAGATGCTCAGTATTTCTGTGCCCTAGATTCTCATATCGTCTATAAAACAGAAATGAAGATAATGAGAATACCCATGTCATTGGGTTGTTTGGAGAAGACAATGAGAAGACACATTTAAAGCTCCTAGAACAGTGCTGGGAACATAGTAAGCACTGAATAATTGTTAACTGTTTTCTTAGGCCAGGTCCCAGGGAAATGAACCAAAGCTCACCTTGTGTGCTAAAATATAACACAGTTATTTGCAACTGTGATTCCAGGACAGCAAGAGAGGAGAATAAAAGGAAAATGAGGTAGGAATAAAAGGAAAGCAAATGCAAGGTAGTATGTTTTTAAGCTGGTCATAATGTCATAAGAGAGCAAAGATGAATGTTCAATCTTGTGGGACTTCACCCACATAGGCTACGTGGAACCACTGCATTCAGAACAGTCCATTGAGGACAACGGAATAGAAGAGATTTTTTTTTTTTTTTTTTTTTGCTTGATTCTTCTTACTTTCTGTTTCTCATGAATCAAAGTTCAGTCCATGAGACATGAACTCTCTTCTACTTCTAGCAGGTTGGGTTGCTTGGCCAGAACCCATGTCCTTAGATGTGGCATGAACCTCATCTGAGCTCAGAAGTGTGAAGAGCCAAAGCCTGTATAAGTTTGGCTGCCTGAGATGAACATCAGAGCTGTTGCAATTTCTGCCATGGGGAGTGCAGTGAAGGATGAATATGAACATATATCTCATCCAAGGGGAGCTGAAGCAGTTGCAGGTGTTAAGCGGTCCAGGGATGTTGGAGAGTACACTTACTCTTCATCGAGAAAGTGGCTAAAGTCCAGGGACAGGTGAGGCTAAGAAAATGTAGGGAAGTACGTAAATTAGGTTAATTACTACCATTACCTCCTGAAATCTTCTGTAGTAGACACAGACATGCACTGTTCTGATGTTCCTTCAAGAAGGGACTTGCTGCTTTGATGAACTCCATTACCTGAAGCCCTTCAGCTATAATCATCTTCGCAATCCATCTTAGTTTTCTTTTTTTAAATATATATTTTATTGCATTTTAGGTATTGGGGTACATGTGAAGAACATGCAAGATTGTTGCATAGGTACCCACATGACAATGTAGTTTGCTGCCTTCCTCCCCATCACCTATATCTGACATTTCTCCCTGTATTATCCCTCCCCAACTCCCCACCCCTCACTGTCCCACCCCTAGCTCCCCCTCACAGACCCCAGTACAATGAGAACACATGGACACAGGGAGGGGACCATCTTAGTTTTCAAGTAAAGGGCAAACCCTTCTGGCGGAACTCTGGAACAAGCAAGGTGATGGTGGCCAAGGTTTTGTACTTCTCAGGATGGCTTCGGCGAAAAATTGAGCAAGGCAGGAGTAACAGGGACTTAGTCTTTTCCACCAAGCTTTTGATGACATCACTGAGCAATCCTGCTCTACAGCTCTGCTTTGGCCCATATCTTGTCAGCCTGCAACAGGTCCAAAGGCTTTCTCTGCCCAATTCTGCCTTCTTTTCTTTCATTTTACTTCTCAATAAATAAACCTTTCACATTTCTCACCACATCACAGGGTCTGCTTTCCAGGGAACCCAATCCCAACACTTCCCTAAAGCAAACACATACATTAATATATATAAATTAGAAGGCTAAATGCTAAAATAGAAAAGAGGAAATATTACAGTGAAGCAGAAGCTACCCGGGATATTTTTAATACAAATGAATAGTCATCAATGTATTTTTACTATACAAAAGGGCCAACCATAGGTTCTTATTAGATACCAAGAATGTATTCAAAATTACCCAAAAATTAATTTTTAAAAGCTTAGAAAATATGACTATAAGAAAATAAATTTTTCCTTATTGTTAATTATATAATATTAACAAGAACTGCCTTTTTTGAAGACCTACTATGTGCCAGGTATTGTGTTAATCATATTATATATTTTTTCTTGTTTAACCTTTGCAATAATTCTGTGCTATTTTCCCTTGGTTTAGACAAGAAAATCAAGGCATAGAAACTAAGAAAATTGTCAAAGATCTGACAGAGGCAGGATTTAGATCTAGGTAGGATTTAGGAAGCTTATATTCTTCACCATTACTTTGTAATAACAGCTTGCAAATGCCAAAGTTGTACATGCACCAGGCTGAACACTGCATGTACTATTTAGCCTTCACAACAACCCCATAGAGCAAGCACAGTTGTTACCCACGAGTAATTGTGGCCAAGTAACTTTGTATGACTCAGGAAGATTGAGCCTTAACAGGTAAAAGAGTTGGAGTTTAAAACCAAGACAATTTTATTTCGGAGCTTATCATTAGACTATGCTGCCTCTATCAAATGTAAAGAGTTTTCCCTTGACCTGCAGTAATCCAGCTTACACAGATTCATGGTAAGAGCTGCAGTCATCCACAGTAAAACAGAGAACTGCCTGTCAATTTTGCTAAAGGACATACTATATTTCTTTAACTTGAATCTCAACTTAGTGTTGACATGGTTGGATCCTATAAGTTAAGATTATTTGCCTATTAAACCTGTCATCTGCTTTTATAGAAACTCAAGTTTAATATGTGGTAAGCCCCAGAAAGCCAGGCATGCTTTGATGTGCTTAGAGACCATCCAGGTGTTCAAATGAGAAATGATAGAATGGGCTTAACTTTCCACTGAAACATTTAACCAGAACAGTCTCTGGGTCTGAGTCTTTCTTCTTTGGGATATAACAGAGAAAAGAATAAACAGAATCTCTTCTTAATTGCCATTTCTCCAAACACCACTGTTATACCTCTGGGCCATTCTTCAAGCTGCTCCCTTTCACTAGAATTCCCTTCACTCCTTTTACTATCTGACCAAATCCTTTTAATTCTTGAAGATCTGGCTCCACCTTTACTTTTTCCTGTGAAAACTTCCCAACCCTTTTCCTCTGAACTACAAATAACTGTACTCTTCAAGAATGAGTAACTTTTGTGCTCTCACTTTTTTATACCTCTACTCCAAATCTTTCATTATATATATGATATATATATCTATATATATCTATATATATATATATATATATATATCCTTGATTGTCAGTTCTTTGAATGCAAGACCCAAACATTTCAATCATTCTTGAACTTGCTGTGCCTGTTGTAACATCTGGTATAGACAAGTGCTCAGATAATTCCATTATTATTTAAGAATCAGAATATTCAATGGTATAAGAGGAACATTACTTATCTAACCAAATTCTACAGGACTGGAATTTCCAATAGGTGTGTCAGGAACAATTCACTAACCACAAGTCGGTAAATAATTTTTTTCTGGGACAGTGTCAGCACAGGGACCATGTCTATCTTATTTCACAAAAGCATTTCCAGTTTCTAGTGTCATATCTGGCACATAGTAAGTTGCTGATCCAACACTATGAAACCATTATTTTCACAATGCTGCCATAGACACACTATGTATACTCCCACCAGTATAGTATTACTATGAGAATGCTCTTATTTTAAAAATTGCTTTCCCATGCCAAAATAATTGAGAAAAACTCTTAGTTTAGACATCGACTTGGCAACCTATTATAGCAATGTACACACAAATTTCTTTTTTTAGGCTCTCCATGATATAATTTTGCAACAACCAAGATATTCATGACTTTTCCACTCTCCCATTCTCTACTGGCTCGTATTACAACTAATTGTAAAATAGAGTTCTTGTAAATCACACCATTATATGAGCACTGAAGAATAGCCTGATGAACTAATAGACTAGGTTTACTGTATCTCACGCAAATATCTCTCCTTGTCTGGCAGCTCTTCCACCACGACATTCAAATCAAACATAATTTGGCCAGCTCTCCACAGCCGGGGAGTCTTCCTTTGCTTCTGAACACAAATTCAACCCTTTATACCCACACCCACCCACTCATTCACCTATGTCTTTTCTCAACCTGTGCTTCACAACGGATCTGATGCCACATCTACAATGACACTTTCCTTCTCCCCTGAGGGTCCTCATATATCCTTCAGTAAACTCTTTGCCATGTAATTGTTGAACAAATAGGTCATGAATCAGCCTGCAAGAATGGATGATGATAGCTTGTTTAAAGTGAGAATGATGAGAGGGCCCCAGAGAAAATAAGAAAGGTAGAAATTTGCCAGAATTCAACTAAAAAAAATAGTGAGGAGTTTTCTGATGAAAACTAAAAGAACACTATGTTCTTTTAGTACAGGTTTTAGCTTCCCCTCAACACATACAGCTTTTCTCTTTGTAAAGAAATTTTCGGGTATTCAGTTAGGAAAAGAGGAAGCCAAATTGTCCCTATTTGCAGACAACGTGATTGTATATTTAGAAGAACCCATTGTCTCAGACCAAAAATCTCCTGAAACTGATAAACAACTTCAGCAAAGTCTCAGGATGTAATCGAGGTGCAGAAATCACAAGCATTCCAATACACCAATAACAGACAGAGAGCCAAATCAAAAGTGAAATCTCATTCACAATTGCTACAAAGAGAATAAAATACCTAGGAATACAACTAACAAAGATATAAAGGACTTCTTCAAGGAGAACTACAAACCACTGCTCAACGAAATAAGAGAGGACACAAACAGATGGAAAAACATTCTATGCTCATGGTTGGGAATAATCAACATCTTGAAAATGGCCATACTGCCCAAAATAATTTATAGATTCAACGCTATCCCCATCAAACTACCAATGACCTTCTTCACAGAACTGGAAAAAAACACTTCAAATTTCATATGGAACCAAAAGAGAGCCCACATAACCAAAACAATCCTAAGCAAAAAGAACAAAGCTGGAGGTATTACACTGCCCGACTTCAAACTATACTACAAGGCTACAGTAATCAAAACATCATGGTACTAGTACCAAAACAGAGACACAGACCAATGGAGCAGAACAGAGGCCTCAGAAGCAACACCACACATCTACAACCATCTGATCTTTGACAAACCTGACAAAAACAAATGATGGGGAAAGGATTCCCTGTTTAATAAATGGTGTTGGGAAAACTGGGTAGCCATGTGCAGAAAGCAGAAACTGGACCCCTACCTGACACCTTACACTAAAATTAACTCCAGATGGATTAAAGACTTAAACATAAGACCTAACACTATAAAAACCCTAGAAGAAAACCTAGGCAAAACCATTCAGGACATAGGTATAGGCAAGGACTTCATGGCTAAAACACCAAAAGCATTGGCAACAAAAGCCAAAATAGACAAATGAGATCTAATTAAACTCCAGAGCTTCTGTACAGCAAAGGAAACAATCATTAGAGTGAACCAGCAACCAACAGAATGGGAAAAAATTTTTGCAATCTACCCATCTGACAAAGGGCTAATATCCAGAACCTACAAAGAACTACAACAGATTTGCAAGAAAAAAACAAACCCATTCAAAAGTGGGCGAAGGATATGAGCAGACACTTCTTTTTTGTTTGTTTTAGAAAGAAAAAAGAAGAATAAAAGAGAAAAAAAAAGAGAAAGAAAAAGGGGGAGAGAGAAGGAGAATCTTGCTCTATTGCTCAGGATTTCATTTAAATCTGTGAAAT
>PVKP010020173.1:0-41181 GCA_004027715.1 Plecturocebus donacophilus | reverse complement strand
TTCAAGCGATTCTCCTGCCTCAGCCTCCCGAGTAGCTGGGATTACAGGCACATGCCACCGCACCCAGCTAATTTTTCCATTTTTTAGTAGAGATGGGGTTTCGCTCTCCTGGCGAAACTGTTGGCCAGGCTGGTCTTGAACTCCTGATCTCAGGTGATCCGCCTGCCTTGGCCTCCCAAAGTGCTGGAATTACAGGCGTGAGCCTCCACTCTCAGCCTTTTTTTTTTTTTTTGAGACAGAGTCTTGCTCTGTCGCCCAGGCTAGAGTACAATGGCATGATCTTGGCTCACTGCAACCTCCACCTCCAGGGTTCAAGCAATTCTCCTGCCTCAGCCTCCCAAGTTGGGATTACAGGCATGTGCCACCACATCCAACTAATTTTTTTTGTATTTTCAGTAGAGACTGAGTTTCACCATATTGGCCAGGCTGGTCTCCAACTCCTGACCTTGGGATCTGCCTGCCTCAGCCTGCCAAAGTGCTGGGATTACAGTCGTGAGCCACTGTGCTCGGCTGAAAGGTTTGACAGTATTTTTTATGAGAATGTGCTGTTCTGTTTAACTCCTGTGTGTGGTGCATACTGCGCTTTATTATTTTCACAGATTTATAGACAGTTTCTTATTTTTACACGGAATCACGGTACTACTATAATTTTAAAGCCAGTTGGATTAATTGGTGTCTACCCTTTTAATAAAATATGAGTAGAGTTTTTTGGATTTCTTTTTGAGACAGAATCTCACTCTGTCACCTAGGTTGGAGTATAGTGGCACAATCACAGCTCACTGCATCCTCTAACACCTGAGCTCAAGTGATCCTCCTGCATCAGCCTCCCCACTAGCGAAGGCAACAGGTATGTGCCAATACACCCAGCTAATTTTTTTTTAAGTGATTTGCCCTGGCTGGTCTGACTTGAACTCCTGGCCTCAAGCAATCCTCCTGCCTCAGCCTCCCAAAATGCTGAAATTATAAGCATGAGTTGCCATGCCTGGCCCAAGGTAGAGTTAATTTTGAAAGCAATCTGCCATTATTCACAAATGAGGTTGTGAATAATGAGATATTAATTATCTTTATTCTATCTTTTTAATAAAGTATGAAGTTTTCTGTTATATTATGAGAACCAAGAAACATTAGACATCATTATGTGCACAGACCTACACAGATAGCAAACAAAACAGAACGGAATAAATGCTGAAAAGCGTAAAACAAAAAAACTACAACATCTAGTTTCCTATCTTCATTAAAACAAAAAACCTATGATAATGAACTATCATTTTAGCAGCTGAATGTTTAAAAATGAGAATTTGTGGCCAGGTGTGGTGGCTCATGCCTGTAATCCCAGCACTCTGGGAGACCTATCCGGTCAGATCACAAGGTCAGGAGTTCGAGAACAGCCTGACCAACATAGTGGAACCCCGTCTCTACTTCTAAAAATAAAAAATAAAAAGTAAATGAGAATTTCTGTTTTCTCATTTACTGTACATGGTAATAGTTTAAGTGTTTTTATTTCAGCATTAACAATTGCTATTGTATATTTTGCCTAAAAAGAAAGACTAAAACCCATTCAAATTTATAAAAGTAATTTCCCAGAAAAAAAAATAGTGAACAGAAATATTTACTTTGCCAAAGTGAACATGAGAGGCATATTTGGGGTAATTTAAGCTTAATAACCTCTTCCCTTAAAAACAAACCACAAAAACATAAAAACAAACTCACATGCATACTGCTTTATAACCTGCTTTTTTCATTTAATATATTGTAAACATTTTTCCCTGTCATTACATATTCTTTTTTGTTTTGTTTTCCCCACTTACTGGTATTCAATACATATTCTTCTATATTATTTTTATTGCCCTATTACTCTGTTTTTATGGTAGAAATATAATTTACTCTTCTATTCGACATTTAGACTATATCTTTTCACAGTATGTCACTTGGAAAAAAGACATGGAGAATGAGAAGATACAAAATGCATCTAATCAGAGCTCTATAAGGAGAGACAATATTTGAGGTGCTTATAGCTGAGAATTGCCCAGAACTGTTGAAAGACACAAATTCTAGGATAAAGTCAAAGAATTTCAAGTAGGATAAATAATCTACTTAGATAAATCACAGTGAAACTGTCTGACACAGAGGTAAATAAATAAATAAATAAATAAAACTACTCAGAAAAATATCAACTACATAAGTACTGCAATTACACGTGTGCCTGACTTAACATCAACGAAAGCCAAGAAACAGTGGAATATCTTCAATTGTTGACAGTGGCAGAGTTGATGATGACTGGGAAAAGGCTAGGTCATATAATAACAAGGGCTTTGAGAAAAGTAAGAATTTTATGCAGGAAAATACTGAGCTGATATTGGAAGATGGAAAGGATCACAAAACAGAGAAATGCAATAAATCCAGACAAAAAGTGATGTAAATGGCAAGGAGAATGGAAAGCAGAGGATTAATTTAAGATATTCACAAATTGGTAACTGATTAAGAAATATAAGGGTAAGACAAAAGCCCATTTGATTTTTCTATAAGCTGTATGAATATATTTTTAACTTAGTTCTATGACCAGACCACGATTTCATAAATAAACTATTTATTTCATAAATAAAAGAAACTTCTTCCCTTCAACTAATTCAGCTACCATGGGGTTGGGGGGTGGGGGTGGGAATTGGTAAGGAGACTGTAAAAGATTAATTCTCACTACATGGATCCCTTTCAAAATGAATCTGTCTATCCATAAATAACACGACAGCCATCATTATAAACTGACTTTGAGATGCAGGGACTGCAAAGTGAGAAAAAAGTTTTTGTTCCCAGAGTCTCTGAAGACCCCACTGAAAATGACAAAGTTAAGTAAGTGGAAGAAAAATATATTTTAAAAAGCCAATTCATTTTCCTTCACCTTCAAAATAACTCTTCATGCAATATTCCATAAGAAATTCTTAACTTTCTAAAATTTAAAATTTAAAAATTAGATGTCAAAAAAGCCAAAAGAATGCCTAAAAGCTAATATCTAATATCCACTGCTTTTTTTTTTTTTTTTGCTTTTTTTTTGAGACAGGCCCAGGCTAGGGAGCAGTGGCTGTGGCATGATCATAGCTCACTGTGGCCTGGAACTCCTGGACTCAAGGGATCCTCCCACCTCAGCCTCCCAAGTAGCTAGGACTACAGGTATGTGCCACCACACTCATATGCCACCACACCCACCTAATTAAAAAAAAAAAAAATTGTAAAGGCAGAGCCTTGCTACATTGCCCAGGCTGGTCTTGAACTCCTGGCCTCTGGCAATCCTCATGCCTTGGCCTCTGAAATTGCTGAGATTACAGGGATGAGCCCACCTACATCCAATGATTTGAAGAACTATTACAAGCACTCAACTCAAGGCTTCTCAATCTCTAAAACACTGACCCTGAAACAATGATAAGCCAGGACTGAGGGTGATGCAATTTCTGAATTATTTGCCTACCTCTAGTAATATACTAACCGATAACACTAGGAGTCAGTTATTTGCTACCTGAAACTTAATAGAACCCGACATAAGTCCATAAGGAAAACTATTCAACATTTTTCCCCCTAACTTTCTGATTTCTAAAAAACTCAGGCTTGCAATATTTATCTTCATGAACAAATGCTACCTCTTTTAAAACCTACTACATTTAATAGGAATGTTTAAAATTTATTCCTTGACATGTCAAAAATCTTATTTTAACCAGTTCTGGTGAAAATTTTTGTAAAATTATGACACACTTTGCCACGTTAAAAAAAAGAAAGAAAAAAACAACCTCCAGACTCCAGGCATGCTGGCTCATGCCTATTATAAATCCCAGCACTTTGTGAGGCCGAGACAGGAGAGTCACTTGAAGCCAGAAGTTTGAGACCAGCCTGAGCAACAAAGCAAGACCCTCCATCTCTACAAAAAAAAAATAAAACCAAAAACATACTTTACCCTACGTAATCTTCAGTACAAGTAAGAGTGATCTGTTGTTGTACTATACTATCATAGTAATACCTTTAGCAAAAACGGAAGTGTGGAGAGCAACCAGGCCGCACCCAGCAGCCCTAGGGAGCTGCTTACACATTGTTTTCCCTAACAATCCTATACTTCTATTACTACATTCAATCTACTGCCAAAGTTACACAGAAGAAAAGAGACAAATAACCAGTAACTAATTGATTCAACGTATACACTCACGCATTAAGTAAAAGCCCTCTGAGGACCCAATACATGCAGAGCAAACCCTCCCTTTAGGATCTCAGGAGAAAACTGCAAATAGAGAAAAGGACAATACAGAGAAGGGCTGTGGAAAAATGAGGGGTGTAGGAGGCTTTTGCAAAAGAAGGCAGTATTTGAACTGAGTCTCAAATAATAAAGAAAAATTAGGGTGAACAAATGCTAGAAACATTATTCCAGGCAAAGGAATGAAGCTTGAAGACTTGTTGGATTTTTCTGAGGCCTGAAGCTCAGTCAGATGCCTCTTAATGCCATGCTCTCTTTTCTTTACAATATTGTATTTAACAGGCTTTTGCCTAAGGGAAGCTTATCTACTTACTTTCTAGGCCATCAGTTACATTCTTGATCAGTGCTGTCCTATAAATATATAATGTGAATCACTACGTGTAATTTTTAAATTTTTAGGAGCCACATTAAAAAGTAAAAAGAAACAAGTGCAAGTAAGTCTCTGAAATCTGACATATTACAACTATAGTGTTTCTCAATTCAGACTAGCCACATTTCAAATGCTCAACCAGACTATATTAAACAGTGTACTTCTAGTGGCGACCACATTGAATAATGTAATTCTAGATCACGGGTCAGAAAGCTTTTTCTGTAATGGGCAGTATAGTCTGCAACTATATAAAAACTACCCAACTCTACTGTTGTAGCATGAGAAAGCGCTATAAACACAAGCAAATGAACATAGCCACGTCTGCCAACTTTGTTCTAGATGGCCAAGTTTACTGTAAATCTGGTTGGCAAATAAAACGGACAAGTATATACACATTATTTTTTATAATGTAACATAGCTATGGTGAACACTAATGGTTGCTTCTCAAATAAGGACATGTATGTCACTGCCTTTGCCAGAAATTGATTTAAGAATGGGCATGAATATCAGGCAGCAAAGAGAGGATCCACTCAAGCTTACTGACTGAGAAAAATTTAAAGAGGTCCCTTTGTAAGTGTGTGGTCAGAGCTGAAGAAAAGCAACAAAGAATGGTAAGGATGGTGTGGAATTCTAGGCCTAGTAATAAGCATCAGGAAAGCAGTTACCATCCTGAGGCCAGAAAGGGCAAATGAGGGAAATGGTTAGTGGAACCCAGAGAGAACTCCTTAGAGAAAAATATTAGAAAGGAGCAATGGTTACCCACCAGGGAACCTACCAGGGAGAGAATCTAAATTATAAACACACCCACCTTACTCTCTGCTCTTAGATCTCCTGAAAACATCACTGGCCAAATCCTACCAGAGCCACACAGGGCATAGGAGACTATTGTTGCAGTTCTTAAGGTCAGTCTCCCAGGGAAAAAAGTAGGGTAGAAAAGACTGAAGAAGCAAAAGGTAGATAGTTAGCCTAACTTGTAATCTAACTCTGGCCAATAAGACATAAAAAGTCTGTTGGGGAATTTCTAGGGAAGGTTTCATCTCTAAAGAGAAACACAGTGAAAGAGACAGTTTCTCTTCTGATAGAAGTCATTGTTTTGGTTTTCCAGTTTTCTTAACCAGCACAGACTTACTAATCCTCTGTCATTATTTCTATCTGTCCCTTATCGCCACCACCAATTTCATGGACCCACCATGCCATCGACTCCAGATATTACCTGCTATCTGCCTTCTAATTCCAAATTGCCATGTGCTATAGAAAAAAATTAGGAAAATGGGCCCATTCTAAACTGCTGCTGTCAAGCCTCAGGCAGGCCAGCAATGAAAATATGCAATCTTTGTCTTTGCCTCTTGATGAATTTCTGTGACATTCCTCACAAAAGTAGTTCAAAACCTTTTCCATTTTCAAGTACCAGCCCACTAAGCAAGTTTTAGTTTTTCAGTTTTGGAATCCTTAAATGTCTTCTACATTTCTTAATTTTCGCTGTCTTTCACCCTCTTCTTCAACATTCCTGTGTCAGAGGAAAGAGTAGCCCATCTCTTTTTCAAGACTAACCTTTCCTTTCAAACTATTATTGTCTTGATCTTTCCCCATTCAAAAAGTTCGACCCCACTGAGTTAAGTATATTGTCCACATTTACATTCAGAGACAATTTGTTCTTTAAAAATCATGTTTCAGAAATTACGATATGGATGTCATCAATGGTACTGAAAATAAAATCTGTGGTTCTACTCTTATCAAGTATTACATATTTAATTTGTTTTAAATAAGTAACTGAACATCAAATCTATTATTTAACAATTTATTACTTAGGTTGAGAATAAATTTAAAGTAAATTTTTAAAGTTACATAGTAATATAATGTAATAGTAATATTAATGCAAAATAACTGAAATTTGAGAAACAATATTTTTTTAAAAAACCATCCTTTTGAATGATCACTTTAACCCTCATGACATGCTGTACTTTTCCTTCTAATATAAAATGTTCAAAGAAAGAAGTTTACACTTCTTATCTTTGCTTTCTTGCTAGCCAATAGTTTCCGCCCATTTTTGCAACTCTTCTCTCCCTGAAGACATCCTAAATCCCCAGCATTGTTAAACCTGATACACATTTTAACATATAGTCTTGCTCTGTAACCCAGGCTGGAGTGCAGTGGTGCAATCCTAGCTCAATGCACTCTAATCCCTGGGCTTAAGCAATCCTCCCACCTCAGCCTCCTGAGCAACTTGGGCTATAAGAACATGTTACCATGCTCAGCTCATTTTTTTTTCTTTTTGTAGAGATGGGGTCTTGCTATGTTACCCAGACTGGTCTTGAACTCTCGGTCTCAAGGAATCCTTCCACCTCGGTGCTCCTAGAAAGCAATCCTTTCCACTCCCAAAGTGCTTGGATTATAAGCGTGAGCCACCACATTTGGCCTCATTTCTATTTTTAAAATAAAGAAACGAAGATTCAAAGAAATTAAACATCTTGCACACTGTCACATGGCCAATAAGTAACTTATGAGCCTGAAGAAATCCTTGTCTTCTGACCCCTATTCATACAGCATTAAAAGGAAGAAAAAAAAAAGGGGGCCAGCCAACTTACGTGATTACATTCCTAAAGATGACTAAGGAATACTAAGCAGTGACTAATAATCAATTTTCAAGTTTCAGTTCTTTTAACAACTTGTGGAAAGTACAGAATTAGCTAACGTGTAGGCACGGACTAGAAGACTTTTACTGCCTGGAAATTCAAACTCATTTTAAAATCCTGATTGTTTTCCAAAAAAGTCTCATTGACCATGACTTAGAATATCTACATTCCAGCTCCACTTTGTTCTCCACAAAGCGATACAAGTCACTTGAAAAATCACTTTTATGTCCATAGTATGGTTGGGCTTATGAGTATTTCTTGAAAGAGTCAATCGTTTTTCAATCTTAATAATAAAAGGAAAGATAAGACTGCACAATCCATCTGTAACCATCTATGGCTCCAGTGACCACAAAAACCTTAAGAAGTTCTCAACTAGTCACATGTCTGCACTACTTCAGAAAAATGGAATCTGAGCTAGACACATGGATTACTATACATTCCTACAGAAACAGAGATTTAATAGATAATGCTGAAACAACCAGCTAGCCATTTTGGAAAACTAGAAAATCAAATCCCCAAATCATTCATTCAAAAATAAATTTCACATGGATCAAATATTTCAATATAAAACACCAAAAAAGTAAAAAAAGATTTCTTTTTTCATAATCTTGGATGATTTCTAAGCATGACAAAACAATCTATAAGCAGCCAGGCGTGGTACCTCACGCCTGTAATCCTAGCACTTTGTGAGGCTGAGGTGGGCAGATCACTTGAGGTCAGGAGTTCAAGACCAGCCTGGGCAACATGGTGAAACCCCATCTCTACTAAAAATACAAAAGGCCAGGCACAGTGACTCACGCTTATAATCCCAGCACTTTGGGAGGCTGAGGTGGGTGGATCATGAGGTCAGGAGTTTGAGACCAAACTGGCCAACATGGTGAAACCCCATTTCTACTAAAAAAAAAAAATACAAAAATTAGCCAGACGTGGTGGTACATGCTTATAGTCTCAGCTACTCGGGAGGCTGAGGCAGGAGAATAGCTTGAACTTGGGAGGCAGAGGTTGCAGTGAGCCGAGATCGTCACATTGCACTCCAGCCTGGGTGACAGAGTGAGACTCTGTCTCAAAAAAAATGCAAAAATTCACAAGGCATGGTGGTGCACACCTGTAATCTCAGCTACTCTGGAGGCTGAGGCAGGAGAATCGCTTGAACCTGGAAGGCGGAGGTTGCTGTGAGCGAAGATCGTGCCACTGCACTCCTGCCTGGGCAACAAAGCAAGACTTTGCCACAAAAAAAAAAACGCTAAACATGGCAAAGCATACATACATAAGCAAAGTCAAAAGACAAATCACTAGTTAGAAAATATTCAAAGTGAGGCCAGGCGTGGTGGCTCATGCCTGTAATCCAAGCACTTTGGAGGCCAAGGCGGGCGGATCACCTGAGGTCAGGAGTTCAAGACCAGCCTGACCAACATGGTGAAACCCCGTCTTTAAAAAATAAATAAATAAATAAATAAATAAAATTTTAAAAAAAAATTAAAAAATAGAATCCTGACACAGGGACAGGATGAAAGATGGAGACCATCCAGACAAATGCAGATATCTGGCTACTCTACTGGAAAAGAATTTGGTCTCCTGTAATCCCAACACTCGGGGAGACCAAGGCGGGCGGATCACTTAGGTCAGGAGTTGGTGACCACCTTGGCCAACACGGCGAAACCCCATCTCTACTAAAAATACAAATAAATTAGTCAGTGTGGTGGTGCACACCTGTAATCCCAGCTGCTCAGGAGACTGGGCCACGAGAATTGCTTGAATCCAAAAGTGGAGGTTTTGGTGAGCTGAGATCGTGCCACTGACTTCAGCCTGGATGACAGAGCGAGACTCCGTCTCAAAAAATATATATATATTCAAGGTTCATAATCAAAGGATTAATTTCTTTAACATAGAAAAAGCTCTTAAAAATAATAACCACCAGATAAGGAGTAAAAGTGAGCAAAAGATATGAACAGGGCTTTTAAAGAAAAATATATATATACATGGTCAATAAATATGAAACAATTTCCCACCTCACTTAAAATTCACGAGAACAAATTTATGGTATATGTATACTGTTTTTTTATCCATCAAATCAGCAATTTTAAAAGACTGGTAAGATTATTGCCAAGAGAGATAGGAATATAAAGTAGCATAACATTTTTTTAAATGTGATAGAATCTAAATTTTTTATTTTATTTTATTTTATTTTTTTGAGACAGAGTTTCGCTCTTGTTAACCAGGGGGGAGTGCAATGGCACAATCGGCTTACCGCAATCTCCGTCTCCCGGGTTCAAGCAATTCTCCTGCCTCAGTCTCCCGAGTAGCTGGGACTACAGGCGTGCGCCACCATGCCCAGCTCATTTTTGTATTTTTAGTAGAGACGGGGTTTCATCATGTTGACCAGTATGGTCTCTTGACCTCATGATCCACCTGCCTCGGCCTCCCAAAGTGCTGGGATTATAGGCGTGAGCCACCGCTCCGGGCCGATAGTATGTAAATTTTAAACGCAAAAGCCCTTTGACCTAGCAATCTCACTTTTAAGAATGTATGCTATAGATATGCCAGTACAAGTAAGCAACAACACTGTTTCAGTGATGCTCTCTGTAGCACTGGTTGTAATACTGCAACTCTGAAAACAACCAAAGTTTCCATCAATAAGGGACAAAGTAAATAAATCACCAAGCATCTGTACAGAAGAAATACTACATAGGTATTTAAAAGAATTACACTTACACATACCAAATCAAAAGACATCTAAGACAAAGTATAGAAGAAGCAGATTGCAGAAGACATCTTAAATATGATCCCACATGTAAAAAAAAAAAAATATTACTTGAGTGAAGGATTACTTAATAACTTTTTATACTGTTTGAATTTTCTCAATGAGTATACATTACTTTAAATTTTAAAAAATAATATGCATATTTTAGCAACTCGTTTAATAAAACGAAACTTTTTTTTTGAGACAGAGTCTTGCCCTGTCACCAAGGATGGAGTGCAGTGGCACAGTCTTGGCTCACTGCAACCCTGTCCCCCAGGCTAAAGGGATTCTCCTGCCTCAGCCTCCTGAGTAGCTGGGACTACAGGCGTGCACCACCATGTCTGGCTAACTTTCATATTTTTTTTTAGCATAAACGGGGTTTCACCATGTTGGCCAGGCTGGTCTCAAACTCCTGAGCTCGTGATTTGCCCGCCTCGGCCTCCCAAAGTGCTGCGATTACAAGCGTGAGCCACTGCACCGGGCCTTTTGTATTTTTAGTAGAGATGGAGTTTCGCCATGTTGGCCAGGCTGGTCTCAAACTCCTGACCTCATATGATCTGCCTGTGTCGTCTTCCCAAAGTGCTGGGATTACAGGCATGAGCCACCATGCCCAGCCAACCAAATTCATTTTGTGTTTCTTGAATAAGGACTAACAGAAAAGAAAACAGTTCCCAAATTGTCTAGAATGAGGACAATAGATTGAGATTTTAAAGTTTATCATGGGTAATCTACAAAAGCATTAAATAGCCATATAAATCACAATTGGTCTACACCACTTTTTAAGGCTATATAAATAGATTTCTATTCCATTAATCACAATTATCTGGGAGATATATATATATACATTTTTTTTTTTTTTTGAAACAGAGTCACTCTGTTGCCCAGGCTGGAATGCAGTGGCGCAATCTTGGCTCACTACAACCTCTGCTTCCCAGGTTCAGGCGATTCTACTGCCTCAGCCTTCCAAGTAGCTGGGATTACAGGCACCCACCATTATGCTCAGATGATTTTTGTATTTTTAGTAGAGACAGGGTTTCACCATGTTGGCCAGGCTTATCTCGAACTCCTGACCTCAAGCAATCCGCCCTCCTCCCAAAGTACTGGGATTACAGGCATGAGCCACTGCGATCGGTAATCTGGGAACTATATTACGCAACTAGAGTAACTTTGGCTTATTTTTCTTTTATTACTATATCTGTATTAACTGTGTAGGCTGCCTACATATGCAACAAGGTAACTTGCCTTATTACTACCAAACTTTTACACCATAGTGTCTTGTTTTAAATCAAGAGATAATTTCTGGTAGGCATATCAGAGGATTTCATGTAGATTATAATTCTCAGTTCATATACAGCAGGGAATTACAAAAGCTACCTTAGGAACTGGGAAAGAAGAGCTGGCAGCACCACCAATAAGATAATACCTTAATGAACACAGTGCTATATACGCATAAAGAGTGCTTTCATATTTGCTATCCTTGGCTTTGCCTAAAAGGCAACCTAAGCATTCACTGACAAGCTGTAAGATTTGTCCAAAATCATCCACATAGGAGGGTCATCAGTCAATGACAACATATACAGTAAGACTTCACGTCCTATATTTTTTTTTTGAGGTTTGCAAATCTTTTATACTTCCAATAGTTGAAACCATTTTTTTTTTTTTTTTTTGAGAGATGGAGTCTTACTATCTTGCCCAGGCTGGATTCCAGCTCCTGGGCTCAAACGATCCTCCCAAGCAGCTGGCACTATAGGTGCAGGCCACGACACAGAACATGTTGATACAATATTTCTGAGAACTAACGTCACCTTTAGCAACAAAACCAGAGTCCCTATTAAGCAGCCAGAATGCTATGGTAATTGAACACTGACCATTTCTTTTTGCATGGGTTTTGCTCTCCTCTTCTAGAAGCTGTAGATGCCCATTTAGTTTATCTACCATCTTGATGAAGTTGCATCTACAACAGTCATATCATCTCACATTCCTTCAACTACTGTACCTATGTTTGAAATGCCACACTGACATTGTCAGGATGACGATTAGAAGTGGCAGCGGCAGACATCCCACACAACCCAGGTATAGAATCATTTCTGACCAGCTGTCTGTTTTGGCAAATAAATGGCCTTTTCACTCACAACTGCCAACTGCACAGATTTCTTCATTTTGAGGTATTGAAGGTAGCCTTTCTAAATCCAGAAAACCTAGTCATCTTTCATTTAAGTATGCAAGGCACTGTTTTTAGTGCCAGAGGTTTAAACGGAGTTGACTGAAAAAGGTTGAGATGGGCTGGTTTTGAAAAGCAAATGTCTTTATTACTTCCTACTATAACAATCCTCTCTGGAACCTGCCTGGTCACACTAGCATTTGTGACTCCTCGAAATCCTTGGTCTAGGTCAGCATTTGGTGGTGCTACTTCTAACTCTTCTGGAACCCTCGTTAACAAATACCTTCAGTGCGTTCCATTTCACACTGAATTCAACAAATTTCCACCACCTCAGCAGCAGTGAAAGAAGGAAATGCTGCCCCACTCACCAAATATATACCAATTGCGGCTTGCTATTTGGCATTATCTGCTTCTATGCTTCATATCAAGTCCTGGACTTGCTTCAGTATGCATGTGTTAAATTTAGAGCCACTTTTGTCCTCCTGGGCCCACTGAAGGGTCTCCAGCAAGGGCTACTATCCACCAGCTGCCAGGGAAGTTGGCTGGGCACTGAGAGGCTGTTGGAGCCTTATCTTCTTACTTACTTCTGGCCTTTCCAATTTGCTCTATGCTACTATCCATGAAAAACAACCACAAACCCAACTGTACTACCTTTCCTTCATCCTCTCTAAAAGCAAACAAAACACCACACACACACTATACTGTCTTAATGTCTTTGCAAGTGCATACCTCTCTAGCTTGAAAGTCCTCTCCCAGTCTTCTTATCTCAAAGGCCAAACTCAAAATCTACTTTAGTGAGACTTTCCTTCATTCTAAAGCATGGGATCTCCCCCTCCCTAGTTTGTCTCTATTTGGTTACTATAACTCACTTAACTCCTGTTTATAACAAAGGATTGTTTTCTGTTTGTTTATCTTATGTACACCAACTTCAAGCTCCCTACTAACAAACCTGGTACACTACCTTACATTTAGATCAAAGGTGCTTAAACTGACACTAGATTGTTAATCTGTTGGCTGGAAGGCTATCATCAAAAGATAGATAATAACAAGTCCTGGTGAGGATATGGAGAAATTGGAAGCCTCATAAATAGCTGGTGGGAATGTAAGAAGGAATAGCTATTTTGAAAAAGGATGGCAGTCCCTCAAGAAAATGGCAGTCCCTCAATTAAACATACATTCACTATATCTTAGCAACTCAACTCATGTATATACCCAAGAGAACTGAAAAAATATATTTCATAAGCTTCTACACAAATGTCCATAGCAGCATTATTCATAATAGCCAATCGTTGTAAATAACCCCCCAAAATAAATATCAGCTGACAGATAAGCAAAATGTATCATAACTATACAATGAAATATTATTCCACCACAAAAAAAAAAAATGAAGTACTGATACATATTAAAACATACCACTCAGGAGGCTGAGGCAGGAAGATCAAGGCTGCAATGTGCTATAATTATACCCTTGAATAGCCACTGCAATCCAGCCTGGACAGCAGAGCAAGATCCCTCTCAAATAAAAAACAAACAAACATGGAAAACATTATGCTAAGTGCAAGCAGTCAGACAGAAAGGCCGCATGTTCTACAAATCACCTTATAAGAAATGCCCAGATAAGCAAATCCGAAGTGACAGGAAGTATATCACTGGTTGCTAGAGGCTAGGAGAGGAGAGAAACAGAATTTCTTTTTGGGGTGATAAAAATGTTTTGAAATTAAACAACAGCGATGGTTCTACAACCTTGTAAATATATTAGCAACCACTGAATTATAAACTTTAAAATGGTGACTTTAATGGTAAGCAAATATGTTACTAAAAAAGTTAAAAGAAATGAAGGCCTGATGTGGTGGCTCACGCCTATAATACCAGCACTTTAGGAGGCCAGGGAGGGCAGATCACTCACTGGAGTTCGAGATCAGCCCGGCCAACATGTTGAAGCCCCGAATCTATTAAAATACAAAAATTAGCCTGGCGTAGTGGCACACATCTGTAATTCCAGCTACTCAAGAGGCTGAGGCAGAAGGATCACTTGAGCCTGGGAAGTGGGGGTTGCAGTGAGCCAAGATCATGCCACTACACTCTGGCCTAGGTGACAGAGTGAGACTGTCTCAAAAAAAAAAGAAAAAAATTAGGAGGAAAGGAAAGAAAAGGAAGAGAAGGGGATGGGGGAAAAGGGAACAAACGAGGAGGAAGAGGGAAAGAAAAAGGAGAAAAAGGGCCGGGCACGATGGCTCATGCCTGTAATCCCAGCACTTTGGGAGGCTAATGTGGGTGGATTACCTGAGGTCAAAAGTTCAAGACCAGCCTGACCAACATAGTGAAACCCCTGTCTCCACTAAAAATACAAAATTAGCTGGGCATAGTAGTGCATGCTTGCAATCCCAGCTACTTGGGAGGCTGAAGCAAGAAAATGGCTTGAACCCAGGAGGCAGAGGTTGCAGTGAGCCGAGATCACGCCATTGCAGTCTACTCTGGGCAACAAGAGCTAAACTGTCTCAAAAAAAAAAAAGAGGGGAAAAAAGGGCACCTAGACCAGGCTGGGCACGGTGGCTCACAGCTGTAATCGCAGCACTCTGGGATTACCCCCAAAGCAGTTACTCCCCAAGATGAACAAATGTTACAGTAGGTGAAGCAACACTTTCAGACTAGCATTACTTACATTAAGGTTGTTAAACTTCTTGATTTAAGCTAACCAATTCCATTTTTAACACCTGCACTAAAACCTGGACTGACTAAAATTTAATGAATAGGACAATAAAGAACACTGAAAATGCATAGAAATTGGACGAATTTAGAATCTTTTAAAAAACTGGAACATAAAGAGAAACATCATATACAGTGACAGAAAGTTTCAATTAAAACAATGTTGGCCTGGCACGGTGGCTCACGCCTGTAATTCTAGCACCTTGGGAGGCCAAGGTGGGTGGATCACCTGAGGTCAGGAGTTCAAGACCAGCCTGGCCATCAAGGTGAAACCCCATCTTTAAAAAAAAAACAAAACGAAACAATGTTTCTTTCCCAAGAACTGGAAAGAACAAACAAGCAGGAAGTTTCTAATGTGTGAGAATGTAGGCAGGGGAAACAAGCTGGATTATCACTCAGTCCCTAAATCACGGAGGGAGAATTCTCCCCAGTATTGGCTCATCCTGCTTTGTGTACATTTCACATTTTATATCGCACTAAAAGTAGCCCATACGCAATATAAATATGTCATATATAGCTAACTAACAGCCCATCAATAAACCTCCTTATGCCAACTTAAGCGGCAATATTTACACTCCTGGTGGGATCCAGCTGTTGATATTTAAGTTTAAATTTAGGTAGGAAATACAAAACTGTTTCTTCATGAAAAGGGATGAAATGCCAAAGACAACCTGTCTCAGAAGGTCCCAAACCTATCTGTTAACTAAACAAGTCTCAAATTTCAAATCTTTGTTGAAATCAAACCTTTATAAATGTCACTGCAAATGTCGCTGATGCAATAGATGACATCAATTAGATTTGTGTTTGGAAGTCTATCATTCATAATCATAAACCTTGACCTGAACAACAAAGCACTATTGTATTCCTCTTTGTAGTCATGCATTCAGCAAATGTGGATACAAGAACGAATAAAACTCCCTAACTGCTCCCCTCCCAAGACTTATAGCTCAGTATTGAACTGGGTTAGGCATCCTGCTAATTACTCACATTTTACTCATTATATCTATTATGAGAGTAATTAAAAGACTAGTACACTGTGATAATCTAATTATGTGTATAATTTTGGAGGTTTTCTCATTCATGTAACTTGGAGCTTGGCAAACAAATCTGTATTGATCACTGCTGTAGCCCCAGCATCCATCAGGGCACCTCAGCAATTATTGGTAGGTTAGGTGACTGAATGACTGGTATCTAAAACACAGCAGGTACTAATAGATGTCCACTGAATTAATTAACAAGAAACAACTTATTTTCTAATTTCTTTACTAGACATATAAAACTCTATCAATACTCATTTACAACAGAGAATTAAAGAGATAGCAATACTTATTCTATAATGTATTTGTTCTCTATTTCACTAATTCACCTCAAAAAAAATTTTTTTTAAGTCTCACCATTACCAGGTGTCTCTAGGGATTCCTTTGCAGAGTTTCTCCGGTCTTCATCTTCCTCAGGATTTTCCCTGGACTTTGACAGCCGGTTTCTTAGAGACATCTTCTCTTCACCCACCATTGTATTGTCTAGGAAAGAAGATGCAAAAAGCTTTTGCATTAGTCCACTTTCACACTGCTATCAAGACACTACCTGAGACTGGGTAATGTATTTTTTTTTTCCCTGACATGAAGGAAGTGCAGAGACTGGGTGATGTATAAAGGAAAGAAGCTTACTTGTCTCACAGTTCCTCATGGCTAGAAAAGCCACAGAAAACTTAAAATCATGGCAGAAGGGGAAGTAAGGCATGTCTTACATGACAGAGGGAGAGACAGAGCAAGGAAGTGCCACATTTCAAACCATCAGCTCTCATGAGAACTCCCTCACTATCATGAGAACAGCACAGGGGAAACAGCCCCCATGATCCAATCACCTCCCACCAGGTCCCTCCCTTGACATGTGGGGACACAGAGGTAATTAGAAATGAGATTTGGGTGGGAACACAGAGGCACCATATCAGCTTTGAACTAAGCATCTGGCTTATGTCAATTTCACAATACCACTGTATTTAGGAGAGGTGAAATTTGATGACATAATCTCTTCCTTTTGCATTAATCATTTTAAAGCATTAGCTGGGTACAAGATACTCAAGATACAAGTTTGAAGAAATCAGCTCCTATAAAATAATTTGACTGGTTTCAAAGTCCCCTTTTAAACACAGACCCCACACCTTTTTTTTTTTTTTTAAGATGGAGTCTCACACTGTCGCCCAGGCTGTAGTGCAGTGTCGCAATCTCGGCTCACTGCAATCTCTGCCTCCTGGGTTCTAGCAATTCTCCTGCCTTAGCCTCTCGAGTAGCTGGGACTACAGGCATGCACTATGATGCCCAGCTAATTTTTTTGTATTTTTTTTATAGAGATGGGGTTTCACCATGTTGGCCAGGATGGTCTCGATCACCTAACCTTGTGATCCGCCCACCTTGGCCTCCCAAAGTGCTGGGATTACAGGCATGAGCCACTGCGCCCAGCCAACCCCACTCTTAAAGAACAATTTAGTTGAACAAAACATTAAGTATGTAAAAAAATTAAGGATTAAATAGTAAAAGGTAACTACAAGATGCCACAAGGTAGAGTAGGATTTAATAACGAAGTCAATGATAAAAACAATACGTTAAGTTCAGAGACAGCAGAGATTAGCAGATGTAATGGTTTCACAGAAAAGAAGGTATTTTAGACAGAGTCTTGGAGGATGAGAACTGCACACTCCATGTGCAAGAAAGGATTAAAACAAGGACCTTATAACCCCCATTCGGGGGCCAAGACTGAAATGAACTACAACAAAAGCAAGTTTTTGTTAAGTATCTACTAAGTACAAGGACCCTACCTGGTGCTTTAAGTTTGCTCATTTAATCTTCATAACACTTCTGAAAAAATAATTATTACCCTTAGTTTTCACATGAGAAAACAATGATTTAAAGTAGTTACTATCAGTATCCTCCACCCATGCAACAGGAATACACCTGCAGTTGAACATGTTGAGTGTATTACGAACGCACACCACAGCCCCAGGTACTAGGGTCTGCTTTTCTTCTCATTACAGTGACTTGCTCAAGACCACACAGCTAACCGCAGAGCCAGATTTGAAATGGCGTTAGTTGGATCCAAACTACAAAGACCACTAACTACTGCGAGAAAAAAGTTGGTAACAGAGAAATGTGATGAGGAAAAAGACTAGAAAGGAGGACAGGAGTCAAACTATAAAGACCTAAGAAATGAGACGTTTTTCAAGAAGGCAGTGGTGAGACACTTGAATCACTGAAAAACAAGATCAAAGTCACAAAGATCAATATCAAGACAGTACAAGATTTACTCCAAAGCCGTGTGTTTCACCAGCTGGGCATGGTGGCATAAAGCTGTAGTCCCAACTACTTGGGAGGCTGAGGTGGGAGGATCACTTGAACCTAGGAGTTTGAGTCTAATGTGGGCAACGTAGCAAGACCACATCTCAAAAAGAAATATTTTATTTAGTTAGTTAGTTAGTTATTTTTTGAGAAGGAGTCTCACTCTGTTGCCCAGGCTGGAGTACAATGGCATGATCTCGGCTCACTGCAATCTCTTCCTCCTGGGTTCAAGTGATTCTCCTGCCTCAGCCTCCCGAGTAGCTGAGATTACAGGTGCCTGCCACCACACCTGGCTCATTTTTGTATTTTAGTAGAGATGGGGCTTCACCATGTTGGTCAGGCTGGTCTTGAACTCCTGACCTCAAATGATCTGCCCACCTCGGCCTCCCAAAGTGCTGGGATTACAGGCATGAGCCACTGCACCTGGCCAAAAAAACAATTTTAAATAAAAAGTAAAGCAGTTTTCACTATATGATAAATTTTTCAAGAGTCTAAAGCAAGAAGAAAAAAAACTATGAAATACTACACTATTTTAAAGCTATATATATTTAAATTCTGAGGCTACAATCTCTCTAAAATTTTTTTTTTTGAGACAGAGTTTCACTATTGTTGCCCAGGCTGGAGTGCAATGGTGCAATCTCAGCTCACCACAACCTCTGCCTCCTGGGTTCAAGCAATTCTCCTGCCTCAGTCTACCAAGTAGCTGGGATTACAAGCATGTGCCACCATGACCAGCTAATTTTGTATTTTTAGTAGAGACGAGGTTTCTCCAAGTTGGTCAGGCTGGTCTCAGAATTCCTGACCTCAGGTGATCTGTCCACCTCAACCTCTCATCTAAATTTTTATATTAAAATATCCTTTTCTGTATAAAAGAATAAAATATAGTACATGGTGAGTTTGGTTGTTTTTCAACTATCACAGCTTGGCAAGGTAAAAATCTGAAAAATCAGCCAAGCACAGTGGCTCACACCTGTAATCCCAGCACTCTGGGAGGTTGAAGTGGGCAGATCACGAGGTCAGGAGTTCAAGACCAGCCTGGCCAACATAGTGAAACCCCGTCTCTACTAAAGATACAAAACATTAGCCGGACGTGGTGGTGGGCACCTGTAATCCCAACTACTTGGGAGGCCTAGGCAGGAGAATCACTTGAACCCAGCAGTCAGAGGCTGCAGTGAGCTGAGAGCACGCCATTGCACTCCAGCCTGGGCAACAGTGCGAGACTCCATCTCACAAAAAAAAAGAAAATCTGATAAATCTAGATCAGTTCTCTTCTAATTATTTCTGGAATCAAATAAATGAAACAATTGTGGAACAGCAGATGAATATATCAAGCAGAAATACTATGCTATAATAAGATCTAATTAAGAGGAACTTAAGGAAAAAGTAAGTCAAGGCTGATTAAGCACAAGACGATGCCTAACTTCTGATGGTCCACTTCTGTGTAAAAATGACATAGGAAGCCACAAGAGCATCTACCTCTTCATCAGAAATGATGACAAAAGTGACAACTAAAAACTAAACTTTGAGGGATGGCCTCAAAGTAGAAGAAATCAGGGAAGAAAAAGAAAGATGAAAAAGGAACCCAGAAGTTTTATTAAGAAAGGAATTTTACAAAGAATAATGGGAGCTGTTTTTTGGTTTTTTTTTTTTCTGGCCAGATGAGCAGAGACTTTTTTTTTTCTGGCCAGATGGTGGTGAACTTAAAGTAGGTAACTCTTTTAAAGAGCATATAGCAAAATTTTAAAGCATTAAAAAACAGCAAAATGATTAAAAAATAAATGCCAGATTAACATTTATTACCCAAGCCCTATGAGACAGTACAGCACAGTACAATATTTCTCAAAGTAGAATAACAACTGATTTTTTTAGTGCTCATATGTTTTACATGTATCAAGTATCTTAATCTCAACAGAATCAAGACAGATACTACTGTTATTCCCCAAATATTCTTTGGCCACCATGGCTTCCCATATTTTCTTCCCTGTCTACAGAAAGGTATTTCTCCTCTGCTGTTTCTTTAACTAGGTAACTCCTCAAGCCTTCAAAGAATCACAGCTACGGCAGTAATAGGATTAACACCAACAGTTCTGATTTAATGAGCACCTATTATGTACTTTGAGGCACTCTGCTGCTAAACTTTTTACATTACGGTTAATCTTTACAGCCTTAGATAGGTATTATCCTCATTTTACAGATGAATTTAGGGAAGTGATTTAACTTGTCCCAAATCGCATAATTCTCCAACAACAGAACTAGAATTCAAAACAAGGACTATCAGATTCTACAACCTGCCCTCTAATTGCTAGACTGCCTCCAATTCACACCCTCTAAGGTTTCCTACACCACCACCTCTCATCTCACCCTCTCTGCAGTCCCACTACACCCTGTGCATCCTGTTACATATTACTTTGTCCTGTAATCAGAGAGCAATACTCTCTGTCTCTTACATTAGGCTTTAGTTCTCAAAGTAGGGATTACATAGTATTTTCTGTAACACTCCCCCAAATCCAGTGTGGAGTACCTGGAGTACAATAGGCATGCATTAAGAGAGAAAGCGAACGTGTCAATTAATACAGTAACAATTATTCTAAGCACAAGACACTCCTCAACTCATGATACTTCAACTTACAATTTTTCAACTTTATGATGATGCAAAAGCAACATGCATTCTGTGGAAATCATATTTTGAGTACTCATACAACTATTCTGTTTTTCACTTTCAGTATAGTATTCAATAAATCACGAGATAGTGAGTACTTTATTGTAAAATAGTCTATTTGATGATTTTGCCCAACTGTAGGCTAATATTAAGTGTCTGGAACATATTTAAGGTATACTAGGCTAAAAATATCCAAAAAAATTTAGCTGGGTGTGGTGGCAAGCAAGTGTAATCCCATCTACTCAGGAGGCTGAGGCAGGAAAATCACTTGAACCCAGGAGGCGAAGGTTGCAGTGAACCTAGGTCGCACCACTGCACTCCAGCCCGGACAACAGACAAGCTAGTCTATAGGAAACCTTATATCAAAAGCTAAAACAGGACCGAGCATGGTGGCTCACACCTGTAATCCCAGCACTTTGCGGGGCTGAGGTAGATGAATCACTTGAGTTCAGGAGTTCAAGACCAGCCTGGCCAATGTGGTGAGTGTGTCTCTACTAAAAATTCAAAAAATTAGCCAAGGGTGGTGGCAGGCACCTGTAATCCCAGCTACTCAGGATGCTGAGACAGGAGAATCATTGAACCCTGGAAGGGGAGGTTGCAGTGAGCTGAGATCGCGCCACTGCACTCCAGCCTGGACAACAAGAGCAAAACTCCACCTCAAAACCAAACAAACTAAACTAAAATAGGCCAGGCATGGTAGCTCACACCTATAATCCCAGTACTTTGAGAAGCAGAGGCCAGAGGATGGCTTAAGCTCAGGAAGCAGACATTGCAGTGAGACCAGGTCACACCACTGCACTCCAGCCTGGGGGACAGAGTAAGACCCTATCTCAAAAAAAAAAACAAAACACTAAGCCAAAGAAGAAAATGATTTTACTTTATAACAAATATTTTCATCATGATCTGTATTAATAGCTTTAGTTCTGGTTTCCTCTATCTCATAGGAAACGAAAACTGTCATGGAAAAGCATCAGAAAACCAATGTTCAAGAGGTTTAGGACCCTCCTCTATCATACTGTTGTGTCCCTGGGTAAATCCTCCCATCTTAGAGAGTTTCTTCATCTAAAGAAATGGAAATAAAAAGATACTATATACTGGCTGCACGAGGTGGCTCACACCTGTAATCCCAACACTTTGGGAGGCTGGGACGGGTGGATCACTTGAGGACAGGAGTTTGAGACCAGTCTGGCCAACATGATGAAAGCCCCTCTCTACTAAAAAATATAAAAAATGCTGGGTGTGGTAACTCATGCCTATAACCCCAGCACTTTGGAAGGCTGAGGTGGGTGGATCACCTGAGGTCAGGAGTTTGAGACCAGCCTGACCAACATGGAGAAACCCTGTCTCTACTAAAAATATAAAATTAGCAAGTCGTGGTGGTGCATGCCTGTAATCCCAGCTACTAAGGAGGCTGAGGCAGGAGAATCGCTTTAACCCGGGAGGTGGAGTTGCGGTGAGCCAAGATCATGCCATGGCACTCCAGCTTGGGCAACAAGAGTGAAACTTCATCTCAGAAATAAAAATAAAAATAATACAAAAAATGAGCCAGGCATGGTGGTGGGCACCTGTAATCCCAACTACTCAGGAGGCTGGAGTAGGGGAATTGCTTGAACCGGGAGGTGGAGGTTGCAGTGAGCCGAGATCATGCCACTGCACTCCAGCCTGGATAACGAAGGCTCTGTCTTTAAAAAAAAAAGTGGCTACTTAGCCCCAGGACTCTAGACAAATAAAAAAAAAGAAAGAAAGAAAGAAAAAGAAAAAAAAAGATACTATTTACTAAAATACCAAAGTCTCATTATTAATAACCAAGTTTTAAAGATTAAGCAATCTGAAAATTACATATCTACCTCCTATATGCTAAATTACAGTCTAATCTGAAAACTACATATCTACCTCCTATATGCTAAATTACAGTCAAACATTAAGCTTTATCACCTCTCAAATTCTACTTCTGTTTGCTTTAAGGTGTACTAGATCCAAAAACACCAACCATAAAAAAAGAAAAATAAAGGTGTACTAGATGACAGTAAATAAAGTGACATAAAAATTATTTAGTTTCTCAAATGCAGCTTAAACTCCATGTGGCTTCCAAGAAAATATTAACAAGTTTTATTATTGTCAGATATACAGACGTTAGGAAAGAGAACTATTAATATGGCTTACCTCAATTTTGACCAAAACCTCAACTCATATGAATCATAAAATTATGACATTATGTCTGAATGACCTCCTCCTGCCACACGTCAGCTAACAGTATACGGCTATTTACGAAGGAAATAGAGGCAAATTATAGTAACATGTAACACTCAGCGCATTGCTCCTTCTCTAGGCAGAAGGACCACTTTGGCCTCTGTGTGGAAAGCAGACCACAAGAAGAGCAACAGCGTAAGCAAGGTGCCAGTGTGCAGACTACTGCAATCATCCAGCTGAGAGGAGGGCGGGCTGAACTTTTCGACAACTCATCTAAAATAAGACCTCTGTGAACCCAACCCCTTTCCCAACTAGGCAAACTATTTTAACTTTTGCAAAATCCAAAATTCAAACTATAACTCATGCTAATTGGTTTCCAAGAGCTACTGTAAAATCATTTCCCTGTGTGAGAAGTACCAGTGTTTTCTTGTCCTCTTATTAAAACCAGACCTGAAGGGGGAGTTATCTCCCTCGGTTTCTATTACTTCCAAGCCATCACTGTTTCTCCCTCTCATCTTTAAATATCTCAGCCAGCCTACTAGGCCTGACACTTCTCCTTGTTGCAGGTATGTACTGTTTTCCTACTCACTTCCCCCTTTCACTAAGGATTTGAACACCTCACTCCCCTGCTCCACACCACCAATCACTCCATAATTCCTATACTTCAACATCCATGGACACAGATCCATCCAACACCCTGGCCTGTAAGCTCCCTGACTTCATGTCTCCAACAAGCTATTCTTACGATTAGTCACATATTCTCCTAGAACTTACTATTACCAATAACTGTACCATGTCCATAATTCTGATTTCTAGCATGCTTCCATACCCATTTCCTTAGTATCTCTCTCCTCACATCAGGCCTGGACAGGCCTGAGTTCCAGACTCACAACCAACAGCCTACTTGACACCTTCATGTAGATCTCCAGCTTAACATGATCAAAGTAAACCACTGATGTTCCCCCCCAACTCCATGCTGCCCCCTGTCTTCCTTGTCTCGGTTCATGGGACTAGCATTCATTTTTTGCCCAGTCATCCCTGATTCTTTCCCTCATACAATGCAACAAGTCCAATTCTAACCTCTCCTCACCACATCCACCATTTTCACTGCAGTCTAAGCCACTATCATCTCACTGTAGTAGCTTCCTAACTGCTCCCCTTTACCTTCTCCCTTTTGGTCTATTTTTTTTTTAACACAGCACCCAGAGCAATCCATTCATTCATTCATTCATTTATTGAGACAGAGTCTCAAACTGCATCCCAAAATGCTGGGATTACAGGCCTGAGCCACCGCACCCAGCCAAGAGTAATCCTTTTAAAAGCTAAGTTAAATCAAGTCACTTCACAACTTAAACTCCTTCAAACATCCTAAGTCCTCCCCATGATCTAATAACTCTTGTATTACCTGGCACTCACCATCAGTTTTTTTTTTTTTGAGACAGAGGCTCACTGTGTCGCCCAGGCTGAAGGGCAGTGGCGTGATCTTGGCTCACTGCAACTTCCACCTCTCAGGTTCAAGCCATTCTCATGTCTCAGACTCCTGAGTAGCTGGGATTACAGGTGTGCGCCACTATGCCTGGCTAATTTATGTATTTTAGCAGAGACGAGATTTTGCCATGTTAGCCAAACTGGTCTTGAACGCCTGGCCTCAAGTGACCCACCCTCGGCCTCCCAAAGTGTTGGGATTACAGGTATGAGCTACTGCGGCAGCCCAGCCTCAAATACCATCAATCTTATCTCTTACTACTCAGATACCATCAATCTTATCTCTCATTTTCTCTGCTCATTACTTTGGCCCTCCACTGTTTTGTAAACAAGCCAAGCTCTTTCCAAACTTAAAGGCCTTCACTGTTCCATCTGCCTGAGGCATCTCCTCCCAGATACCCTCACTCAGTTCCCTACTCAGACGCCCCCTCCTCAGGGACCTCCATGTCTACTCTATCTACTCTATCTAAAACACACATCCTGGAGACTGTTCCTTTTATCCCCTTACCTTGCTTTATTGCTTTTTCTTCGGTGCACTTATCCCGCAATACATTATGTTTATTTTCTTGCTATCCCATAAGACTGTAATCTCCATGAGAAGCAGCACTTTTTTCTCATTCATCACTTTTCCCCAAATATCTAGAAATGTGCCTGGAACACATTCTATACTTAATTTGTTAGATAAATCAATAATTATCCAGTACTTTCACAAACATTAAGAAAATTTTAAAGGACTGCTCATCACATGTTCATGAAGCAATCATTAATAGGCTACTATGAAAGTTGGAACTGATGTTCTTCACTTTTGTCTTTACCTGTAAATACCAAAAAATAAATATAAAGCCATTAATGGGGACATTTACTTCATTTGGGATTTAAATTGTATGTATATAGGCATTATTAAAGCAATATATTTTAGAGCTTGAGACTTTTTTTTCTTTTTTCTTGCTTGTGCTGGGTGTGCTCCTGCAGCTCAGATAGAGCTTGAGACTTTTCACCAACATCAGCCATTCAGGACCCGATTCTAAATTTAGAATGTTTAAGAGACTCTAAAAAAACATTTGCAGACAAATACCATGCCCTTTACTCCACTAGAAAAAATATCTCAAATCTGAGATTATTCTCCTGAAAGAATTCATATAATTAGCTAACTGTTATTAGAATGGTTAGTTCTTTAGCGGGTACTTGCTAAACTCTCTGATAAGACCTTATATACATGATTCCCCTTTATTCCTAACAATAGCCCTATGAGGTAGGTAATCCTGTCCCCATTTTCCAATAGGAAAAAAAAAAAAAAAAAAAAACAGTGAATTTTCTCTACAGTTCCAACACATCAGTATATCAAAGCTAAATTCATGCTTCGATGACCCAGGCAAATCTAAAAAAAGGCTGTGGTTGTTTAAACATAGAATGCAAGGAAAGTTTTAGTTCTGACACCTAAAAGGTATGTGTCAATTGTCTGAAAATACATTCATATTAAGCACCTCATTCTAAAATGTTGTTTTATAAATGTGTTGAAATAATACAGGTGTCTATTCCATTGTATTCTTTACACAAACACACAAACTGTACTGAGACGGCATAATTAATCACTTAAGAGTGAAACAAGTTCTTATGGAGAAGGTAACATTAGAGTCAGAGTTCAAAGAAGGAATAGAAGTTTGCGAGGCATGAAAAAAAAGGATGGGAGGAAGGAGCACTCTATGAAAAATATATGAAAAGGAAGAGACCTTGGTGATAAGATTCATTAACGTAAACATTTTATAGAGATCTACTATACACCAAACCATACAAAGATGACTACTTTGTATGGTTATCACAATGAATATTTTATCACAATGATACAAAGATGACTACTACAACAATCTGTGTTCTCGAGGAGTAAAAATCTAGTGTTATAATTCTGTTTCTGTGTCTTTCTTCCATCTAGGGGTTGGTTTCTGTTGCTGTTGTTGTTTTTGTTTTTTTTAGACAGTCTCACTCTGTAACCCAGGCTGGAGTACAGTGGCACCATCTTGGCTCATTGCAACCTCCTCTTCGTACATTCAAGCAATTCTCCTGTCTCAGCCTACCAGGTAGCTGGGATTACAGGCACTCGCCACCACACCAGCTAATTTTTATATTTTTAGTAGTGATGGGGTGTCACCATGTGGGCCAGACTGGTCTCGAACTCCTGACCTCAAGTGATCCACCTGCCTCTGACTCCCAAAGGGCTGGGATGACAGGCATGAGCCAGCCCTAGTGGAGTTTTTTTGTTTTTGTTTCTGTTTTGAGAGGGAGTTTTGCTCTGTCACCGGGGCTGGAGTGCAGTAGCGTGATCTTGGCTCACTACGACCTCCACCCCCAGAGTTCTAACAATTCTCTTACCTCAGCCTCTGGAGTAGCTGGGATTACCCGCACCTGCCACCACACCCAGCTAATATTTTTGTATTTGTAATAGAGACAGGGTTTCACCATGTTGGCCAGGCTGCTCTCAAACTCTTGACCTCAGGTGATCCACCTGCCTTGGCCTCTCAAAGTGCTGGGATTACAGGCATGAGCCACCATGCCCAGCCACTAGTGGATTTTATATAACAGTAATTGAGATGTATGTAGTATAAGAAGGGAACACAAGTCTGGGGCCCATGAGAGCTTAGGGGCAATTAGGAAAGTTTCCTGAAGAAGGTAAAACCTAGGTTAAAGCAGAGCAGGAAAAGGCTGGAGCACAGGACATGGAAGGGCAAAGACAAAAGGTCAAAAACCTTTAGGGGCCGTTCCCAAAATCTCGGAACTTACCATCTCAAGAAGGAGCTAATAAAGGCTTTTAAACAAGAAGGTGAACGGGTATTTGTCTTTAGGAAGATAACTCGATACAGAAAAGACTGGCAGGGAGAACCATTAACTCACACAAAAAACAAAGGCATGAAGTAAGGCTCAAATAACATGTGTTTGTTAAATGAATAAATTAATGAAGAGAAGAGACAGAGAGATGAGAAAAATGTATAAACATTAAGCTGAGGAGTCTATGAGATACCAGCTGGCTATATGCAGAAGGCAGTGGAAAATACAGATCCCAAGTGAGTTTTCTAAGTCCTAGGCTAAGGCTATAGGCTATAGGTGTGCCATTATGCTAAGTAATTACAGTTGAAGAGAAAAAGTAGATACATTCACTATGATACGTCTGTGGGTCAGCCAAGTGATTATAACCAATAGGCAGTTGAATATACAAGTCTGGGCTGAAGACAGAGCTCAGGCTTACGTCAGTGTACAGGTGGCAAGGGCAAGGAACATGAAGGAAATCTCCCAGAGCGATTACCTAAGAAATAATAAACCTAACATTTATGTAGTCCTCAGTATGGCTCATTTAATCCTCATTAACAACCTATGAAGTAGATACTATTATCCCATTTTACAGGTGGTTATTTCTCCAATAATACTGGGTAAAGAACTACATAAAACAAGCAAGGCCCAAGAGAGATTAGAGGAGAACTAGGAGCAAGTAATGTCAGAAATTAAGTTAGAGGGTTCAAGAAGAGGTAATCTATGGTCAATGCCATGGAAAATTTGAGTAGGACAAAAATGGAAGAAAAAGAAAGGAAGGGCTGGGCACAGTGGCTCACGCCTGTAATCCCAGCACTTTGGGAGCCCTAGGAGGGTGGATCACGAGCTCAGGAGTTCAAGACTAGCCTGGCCAATATGGTGAAACCCCATCTCTGTTAAAAATACAAAAAATTAGCCAGGCTTGGTGGCGGGTGCCTGTAATCTCAGCTACTAGGGATGCTGAAGCAGAGAACTGCTTGAACCTGGGAGGTGGGGGTTGCAGTGAACTGAGATCACGCCACTGCACTCCAGCCTAGGCGACAGAGCGAGACTCCATCTCAAAAAATAGAAAAAATAAAAGGGAGGACAGGACGTGGGGTATTTCACAACTGGAGGACATTAATAGTTATGACTTGATTACATGCAGTTTTAGGAGGAAGGACAAGAAATATATTGGAGTAAGCTGAAAGTAAGTTGAGGAAGTGAAAATAGTGAGACTAGTCTCTCAAGAGGTCTAGCAGTGAAGGAATCTCTAGTGTTTAGGTGTTTAGCAAGCGGGTAGCAAACTGTTGAGTGCAGTAGGTATAACACATACCTCATTTAACATGTCCATTTTTAAAGATGCAGGAGATTCAAAAATGCTAACAAATTTGTTCAAAGTCACACATCGAGTTAAGTGGCAATCGAAAAATTCCCCTCCCAGGTAAAATAAAGCTGACTAGACAGCTATTTATATAACACACTGATTGAACAATGATTTCTTAAGAATCCAATCTGTGCATGCAATTACATAATGTTCACTGTGATAAGCATCTAACTTACCTCAAGAAACAAAAAGAACTGACTTGAGAAACAAATGAACTCAGAAAAACTTTACACTGCCTGCAGTGTTCCCATTAATAAAGCTTTCAAAAGAGCCCGTAAATCTGTATCACAATACTGAGTGCCTTCTCAGTGAAGAACTTTGCCACATCACCCTCAGGTTCAATGGGGAAAAAGGGAAACAACAGTGGATAGAATTTACAGTCCAGAGCAAAAAAAATTTCCCTCTTGCACCCAAAAGTTTGCCCTAATACAACACTTTTACATATCACAAAACTGGGTCATTAAGTAATTAGCAAAACTAAAGAACAAGAACAAATTCTCATTTACATTAGTATGGTTAGTATAATCTCTTAGCCAATGCGGCAAAATCCAAAACAAAGCCATCCTCTTCGAAAAATGGAACTTGGCTAGCCTTTGCTAAAAACTTTCTCCACTTTTTTTCCCATAGGAAAAAGGGACTCTTCCCTGGTTAATACAGTAGTTCTGTATCTACGGGGGATATGGTGCAAGACTCCCAGCAGATGCCTAGAACCGTGGGATAGCAGTGAACCCAACACACATTGTTGTTTCCTATACATACCTATTATAAAGTTTCATTTACAGTGTGGGCACAGTGGTTCACCCCTGTAATCCCAGCACTTTGGGAGGCCGAGATGGGCGGATCACCTGTGGTCAGGAGTTCGAGACCAGTCTGGCCAACATGGTGAAACCCTGTCTCTACTAAAAATACAAAAATAAGCTGGGCGTGGTGGCACACACTTGTAATCTCAGATACTCTAGAGGCTGGGGCATGAGAATCTCTTGAACCCAGCAGGCGGAGGTTGCAGTGAGCCAAGATTGTGCCACTGCACTCCAGCCTGGGTGACAGAGCGAGACTCTGTCTTGGAAAAAAAAAAGTTTCAAAAAAGATATGCACAGTAAGAGATTAACAACAATCCATTGTATTAAAATTTACTTGAACATGGTCTCTGTTGAAATGTCTTTTTGTACTGTTTCGGACCTCAGGTAGCTGAAACTACAGAAAGCAGCTAAGTGGGGATCACTGTATTTCTCATTCAAAAGTTCTTTCCTCTGTCCACCAACTTATTCATTCTTTCATTGGGTCAAATGCTGGGCCAGACCCTGAGAATTAAGAGATAAAATAGGCTGGCCCAGCCTTCATGAAATGCGCTAGTAGAGGAAACAATTAATGCACCTAATTCATTACAATTAATTAACTTCTGCTAAGGAGAATAAAGAGTTTGGGGGTGCAGATTGAGCCAGGTGTGGTAGCTCATGACTATAATCCCAGAACTTTGGGAGGCTGAGGATCACGAGGTCAGGAGTTGGAGAGCAGCCTGACCAACATGGTGAAACCCCATCTCTACTAAAAATACAAAAATTAGCCAGGTGTGGTGGTGCATGCCTGTAATCCCAGCTACTCAGGAGGCTGAGGCAGGAGAATCGCTTGAACCCGGGAGGCGGAGGTTGAGCCGAGATCCGAGCCACTGCACTCCAGCCTGGGTGACAGAGGGAGACTCCGTGTCAAAAAACACACACACACACACACACAAAGAGTTCAAGGAGGGCTTAATGGGGATGCGGTGGTTTTCAGAGGAAGTGATATGTGGGCTGATATCTGAGGCAGGTATAAGAGTTGGAGGGAGGGAGAGAATACAGCATTAGAGGTGGCGGAAACCCCTAAAGGCCAGGAGATAGGAAAGGGAATGAAGCTTTCCAGTAAAAAAAATAAAGTCAGTGTGGCATGAACCTGGAGAGAAAGAAGGAAATAAACTAAAGACAGAAAGAGGGGGCTCACTCAGTACTCTGATCTTTGTCACAACAGTGTGAAACCTCAGATGGGTTCTAAGCATGTGGTTCACTAAAACACATGCATTTCTAAACAATAAATCAATGTCACAGAGCTCCTTCCAAAACCCATTCTCACACCCAGACAACCGACACTGCCCAACTTTTAAAAAGCCAAAAAAAAAAAAAAAAAAAAGGGTTTCAAATTGAATTCTACTTCAAGGAAAAGGAAACCAAGTTTTCTGGAAAAAAAAAAAGTGGCGGCCACTTAAATATTAAAAAAGTGACCAACGGACCGGACACGGTGGCTCACGCCTGTAATACCAGCACTTCGCGATACACATCACTTGAGGTCAGGAGTTCGAGACCAGCCTGGTCCAAAACGATGAAACCCTGTCTCTACTAAAAATATAAAAATTAGCTGGGCGTGGTGGTGCATGCCTGTAATCCCAGTTACTCAGGAGGCTGAGGCAGGAGAATCACTTGAACCCAGGAGGCGGAGGTTGCAGTGAGCCAAGATGGCACCACTGCACTCCAGCCTGGGCAAGAGGGCTAGACCCCATCTCAAAAAACAAAAGTGACCAAAGAACTTAACCTATATATAAATACAGAGAATAAAGTTTAAATAGTTGTTTCTCACTTAGAAATAACCTTACAATATACATATTATTTAAAGTACATGGCCACTAAGACTTAGGGAAAGCAGAACTTACATACATCCTAATATTTTAAAATAAAACATTAGCTTGATTAAAGGTTCTGGTGCCCACGCAGATTTTCATGTCTTACTAATGCCATCTTTCCCCTCACACATTTTCCCTAAATCATTGAAAAGCTGACTTCCTGATTGCATTTTTGGTTTCGTTTTTTAAAGAATAAAACGTCTTCTAATTCCTAACTTTCTTTACTACCGACTTGAGAGATGCCACGAGATCTGGAGAACACCAAACCAGCGTGCAGGGTTTAAAAGGCTGCCCGTGACCCGGGCGCCTGATGGTAACTTTCCCGCCCTCTCCTCCCCAACTCTCTGGCACTTGCCGAGTCTCGCCCTCCCGGCAGGACAGCCCAGGACAAGGCCGGGCCGGAGCTGCCGACGCCACCGCTCCTCCCTTCTCCGAGGGCTGAGGCCGGTGGGACCTAGGCGGGAAGCAAGGAGCGGCACCGGAGCACCACCGTTACCTGAGGCCCGCGTCCAGCAGCGGGGACTTCGGCCACGAAGGCAGAGCCGGGAAGCGATCACAGAGCAGCCAGCGGGAAGGCCTCCGGGAAGCTCTCTGGCGCCCTGGGCCCGCAACGTCGCCGGCCGGGCGGCAGAGAAAGATAAAGCGCTGGACAGCCCGGCCCCTACGCCCCCCGCCTCCCAGCTCCGCTGCGTCACGCGCAGGGCCGGCGCCGGCTGAGCATCCTATTGGTGGTCCCGAGGTTGCCAGGCTCCGCCCACCTCCCCGCCCCTTCCCGGGCGCGCGGGTCCCCGGCGCCAGTGCTCTCAGCTGGCCCTGGCGGCCGGCCTACGAGGGAAGCTTCTCACCCGCACAACGTGACACGGGCGACAACATCTTGCTTGACACTTCCACCCTAGCGGTAGAAAGTGTAGCCGAAACGGGACTACGACAACTCCCTGCAAGTCCGAAACGGCACCCTGCGTGGCAGCGTGGAGCCCCGGGAGCGTTTGGCTCCTAGGCCGACTCGGAGAAGCCGCTTCTGGATCAGTGTATCGTTGCAGTTTGAACTGACCGTCGGGGACGACGTAGAACTGCTAGGCAGAAGCAAGAATCTCTGGCTTATCTGCACACCAAGATTCCTGCCTTCATCCGGAGATGACTTACGCTTTGAAAACCAGTGTCCTTCAGCAACATTCAAACTAGATAAGGAGACAAAAAACCTGCACCAAATAATAAAACTCACCAAATTATGGGGCAACTAAGGGCCATTGAGGCTGGGCGCCGTGGCTCACGCCTGTAATCCCAGCACGTTGAGAGGCCTAGGCAGGTGGACACCTGAGATCAGGAGTTCAAGATCTGCCTGACCAACATGGTGAAACCCCACCTCTACTAAATACAAAAAATTAGCCGGGCCTGGTGGCGTGCGCCTGTAATCCCAGCTATTCAGCAGGCTAAGGCAGGAGGATTGCTTGAACCCAGAAGCCAGAGGTTGCAGTGAGCCAATATTGTGCCATTGCACTCCAGCCTGGGCAACAAGAGCGAAACTCCTCAAATAAATAAAGGGCCTCTGACTTCATAATCAAAGGAAGAATGATGCAGAGAGATTTGGGACAGAGATTAAATACAACAGCTAATCGCTTGGAATTTGTGAAGACAGAGCTGTAGGTGAATTTAGGGTAAAGGTAAGTGAAAAGGCAATGATGGGAGGAGCAGAGATTCAAGAGTCGAACTCACAGCCTGCAAACTAATATCAGTTAGCCTGGCCTGGCTAACCACTTCTTCCCCACTCTTCTCCAGGACAGGAATCCCTGAACAAATGGATAAAGTTTAACAAAACTGACTACTCTCTGTGGCCCTTTAAACAAAGTGGGTTTGTACATGTTCCCTTGACCACCCAGCAGGCTGCACTGTTCACTCCAAAGCAGAACTGGCCTCAGCGTCCAGTTGAGTTTAGTACTGGCTGTCATTGGCAGACCTCCTCTGTTTGGCCTCTTCTACAACTGTGATTGCCACGTGTGCCAACTAGTTGGTAACAGGGTCTGATAGATCCCAGCTGCTTTCCCTCACCCCTCCCACTAGTTATAGAGCAGGAGGGACACAGGGACTGATTTCTGTTGGAACTCTGTTGGCCACCTTCTATATACACCAAGATGACTTGCCTTTTCACTGATTCATTCATTCAAAAAATGTTGATAGGCCAGGCGCAGTGGCTCACATCTGTAATCCCAGCACTTTGGAAGGCTGAGACAGGCGGATCACGAGGTCAGGAGTTCAAGACCAGACTGGCCAACATGGTGAAACCCCATCTCTACTAAAAAATACAAAAATGTTGGTTTGTACTTTAACTCATATTGTGAAAGAAAAAAAAAAATACAAAAATGAGTTGGGCATGGTGACTCATGACTGTAATCCCAGCTACTTGGGAGGCTGAGGTAGGAGAATTGCTTGAACTGGGACCAGGGAGGCAGAGGTTGCAGTGAGCCGAGATCGTGCCACTGCACTCCAGCCTGGGCTACAGAGCAAGACTCCATCTCAAAAAAAAAAATGTTGATAGTGTTATTGGTGCTAGAAATACAGTGGTGAATAAAACAGAAGAAGCCCCTGCACTTAGAGGCTTATATTCTGCAGGATTACGTATGAAAGGAAACAAACAGTCCGGGCGTGGTGGCTCACACTGTAATCCCAGCACTTTGGGAGGCCGAGGCAAGTGGATCACCTGAGGTCCGGAGTTCGAGACCAACCTGACTAACAGAGAAACCCCATCTCTACTAAAAATACAAAACTAGCCGGGCATGGTGGCGCGTGCCTGTAATCCCAGCTACTGGGGAGGCTGAGGCAGGAGAATTGCTTGACCCTGCGAGGCAGAGGTTCCAGTGAGCCAAGATTGCACCATTGTACTCCAGCCTGGGCAACAAGAGTAAAACTCCATCTCAAAAAATAAAAAGGAAAAGGAAACAAACAGGTGCCTCAAGCCCATAATCCCAGCACTTTGGGAGGCCGAGGCAGGAAGATCACTTTGAGGCCAGGAGTCCAAGACCAGCCTGAACAGAGTAGTGAGACCCTCTCTCTACAGAATTCTTTTTTTTTTTTTGAGATGGAGTTTCCCTCTGTCACCCAGGCTGGATTGCAATGGTGCGATTTCAGCTCGCACGCAACCTCCACCTCCTGGGTTCAAGCCATTCTCCTGCCTCAGCCTCCTGAGTAGCTGAGACCACAGGCATGCAGCACCACGCCCGGCTAATTTTGTATTTTTAGTAGAGACGGGGTTTCTCCATGTTGGTCAGGCTGATCTCGAACTCCCAACCTCAGGTGATCTGCCCACCTCTGTCTCCCAAAGTGCTGGGATTACAGGCATGAGCCACGGCACCCAACCCAGAATTTAAAAAAAAAAAAAATTGCTGGGAATTGTGGCATGCACCTGTGGTCCCAGCTACTCGGGAGGCTGAGGCAGGAAGATTGCTTGTGGTGGGGGGCCAGGGGGTGAGGGCCGGAGGATGCAGTGAGCCAAAAAATCACACCACTGCACTGCAGCCTGGTCGACAGAGTGGGACTCTGTCTCAAACAAACAAGCAAACAAAGGATTATGTTTCTAATGGAGAACATAAATAATAAAACAAATAGATGTGATAATCACAGGCAGTGATAAGTGTTGAGCAGAAAACAAAACAGAATGGTCCGGGAAGGACTTTCTGAGGAGGCGATTTAGGAGTTAAGACCTAAAAGACGAAGAGGAGCCAGCCAGGCCAACCAAGGGGAGGAAGACCATTCTAGACGGAGGATAATGGGTGTGAAAGCCCGGATGCTGAACTGTGGCTGATACTGAAGCATGGCTGTTTGAGGAACCGGCCAGGAGGCTTGAGAACGTTAACTAGGGGTGTGAAGTTGAGTTTGGAGCGTTAAGCAGGAACCTAATCACGTTGTGTGGATTTTTTTGTTAAGTGCAAAGGCAAGATAATGAAGGATTTGGGTTTTTATTGTTGTTTTGAGATGCGGTCTCACTGTGTCACCCAGGCTGGAGTGCGGTGGCACAATCAGGGCTCACTGCAGCCTCTACCTCCCCAGGCTCGCTAAGCCATCCTCCCACCTCAGCCACTCTAGTAGCTGGGACTACAGGCAGGCGCCACCACACCCCGCTAATTTTTGTATTTTTTGTAGAGATGGGGTTTCTCGGCCTGGCGCAGTGACTCACACCTGTAATCCCTGCACTTTGGGAGGACAAGGCGGGTGGATCACAAGCTCAGGAGTTCGAGACCAGCCTGGCCAGTATGGTAAAACCCCATCTCTACTAAAAATACAAAAAAAAATTAGCCAAGTGTGATGGCACCTGCCTCTAATCCCAGCTACTCAGGAGGCTGAGGTAGGAGAATTGCTTGAACCTGGGAGGTGGAGGTTGCAGTGAGCAGAGATCTTGCCATTGCACTCCAGCCTAGGCGACAGAGCGAGACTCTGCCTCCAAAAAAAAAAAAAGAGATGGGGTTTCACTGTGTTGCCCAGGCTGGTCTTGAACTCCTGGGCTTAAGTGATTCTCCTGCCTCAGCCTCCCAAAGTGCTGGGATTACAGGCATGAGCCGCTGTGCCTAAGCAGTGGTTTGTTTTTTAAAAATCAACCTTTTTTTTTTCTTTTTCTTTCAGTAATGGCTATAAGCACTATTTTTTTTCTTTTATTACAATTCAAGATGATAAATCAACCTATTTTATAAAGAATGACTTGGAAGGGAGCAGAAATGGAACAAAAAGTAGCTAAAGAACAATACAAAGTTATTGGGCAAGTTCACAAGGTAGATGGTGGTACCTGGACTAGGTTTGTTGCCGTGGAAATGGAAATGAAAAGATTTCAGGATATCTTCCTGAGGTGCAGGTGTGAAGAAAGGTAGTAAACAAGGTGACTCCCAGCTTGTTTCCTTAAGCAATTGGGAGGATGGTGATACTATTTAGTGCAAGAGCAAAGACGATATATGATTGGAGGGACTCCAAAGCCTCTGCTCAGACTCCAAGCCTCTCTCCCACCACTGCACTGGAAATCTCACATTACTCAATCCTTGGAAATCAAGGTTTGGTTAAATGCAAGTGTTGACTTCATCTTATTAAAAGAAAAAAAAAACAGATGTACAGAACTTGTATAGTTGCTAGTGCTATTAGTGTTATAAAGATGAATTAGACTATTAGAGACACAAATAAGTATAAGCTATTTCAAAACAATGAGATAAGTGTTACAATAAAAGGATGTTAAAGACCAGGAGTGGTGGCTCATGCCTGTAATCCCAGCACTTTGGGAGTCCGAGGCGGGCAGATCACCTGAGGTCAGGAGTTCGAGACCAGCCTGGCCAACATGGTGAAACACTGTCTCTACTAAAAATACAAAAAAAATTAGCTGGGTGTTGTGGCAGGCACCTGTAATCCCAGCTACTTGGGAGGCTGAGGCAGGAGAATCGCTTGAACCTGGGAGGCGGAGGTAGCAGTGAGCAGAGATTGTGACACTGCACTCCAGCCTGGGCAACGGAACGAGACTCTGTCTCAAAAATAAAAAAGTGTCTACCTAACAGGGTCATTATGAGGATTAAATGGGTAAATGTCTTCAAAGCTTCAAATATAGACACTGGTATATAGAAGTGCTCAACCAGTATTAACAGTTACTGTTATTTTATTTTTATTCTTATTTTTGGAGACAGATTTCTTGCTCTGTCACACAGGCTGAAGTGCAATGGCATGATTCTAGCCCACTGCGGCCTCAAACTTCTGGACTCAAACTATCCTCCTGCCATAGCCTCGTGAGTAGTGTGATTAAAGATGTGAGCCACCAGGCCGGGCTAACAGCTATTACTCTTGTTTATGTTATTACCTTCTGAATACAGTGGGAGCAGGTTAATGATTAGCACAGCTGGCAACTGGAGGAGAGGGAAGGGAGAATGGAGGAAGACAAACAGAGCCCAGTTTTCTGAACCAGTAGGAGGAGTTTTGTCATCCGGGTAGGGAGGAGGAACATTCCAAACAAAGGAAAGAAAAGAAGAAAAAAAAAAAACAAGATCAAAGGGCCACAGGCAATAAGGAGTCAGAACCATCCAGGAGACGTGAAGGAAGTCGAGTATTGTTAAAGGGGCCAGAGGTAAAGCTGGAGGCAGGACTTAAAAACTTTGCAGACCATGTTGAGACATTCTGAGCCATACTCTTGTTTTTCTTCGATGGGGGTGGGGTGTGGAGAATGTCTCACTCTGTCACCCAGGCAAGGGTGCAAATCTTGACTCACTACAACCTCTGCCTCCCAGGCTCAAGCAATCCTCCCACCTCAGCCTCTTGAGTAGCTGGGACCACAAGCACCCACCACCATGCCCGGATAATTTTTTTTTTTTGGAGAGACAAGGTCTCACTGTATTGCCCAGTGATTCGTATTCTTACAGACAGAGGGGAGCCAGTGAAGGATGTTACGTGGTGGGGAGTTATGATTTAGGAGGCAAGCGGAGGTGGGGAGGTCAAGCAGAAGGGTGATGTGGTAATACAGGTGACAGATGATAAAGGCCTAAACTAAGGCAGTAGCAAATGAGAAAGAAAGAAAGGGACATATTTGAAAGATAGTTAAAGTGACAACTGACTGAATTAGATAGTGTTTGGATGGTGACGGGAAGGTATTAAGGATGTATCCAGGATTTATGACTTAGGAGTTCGGGTGGTTAATTAGTCCTCATCACCGAGAAAGAAAATAAATCCTGGAGAAGGAGCCAGAATAAGCGTTACTTGGGGTAATATTTAAACTGCGATAGTCCACCTTCTACCAAGACCTGAAGGAACTGAACAGAATAAAGTAGCTTTTACGTGTTTTCTGTTTATATCAACAATGCATACTGTTGGCAGAGAATAAAATCAAATACACAAAAGTACAAAGATAAAAGCCTTTATCAGCAGCGTGAAAAATAGTAAAAAAAAGAAAAGAAAAAAAGATAAAAGCCATCTCATATTCCATCCGGAGACGCCGCTAAACGTTGCTGTGGAGAAGGAACATAGCAATGCCCAGGACCTGGGACTGAGCCCTGCTGCCGGAGGGCACTGGGTTCTACAGGAGAGTCGAAAAGGGAAACTGAACAGGAACCAAACCAGGTTTTGAAAACACAAACAAAACATCTCAGTTCTTCAAAGGACCACAACTCCCTTAGTGATACCAAATAGGCAATAAATCTTTTCTTTTTTTTTTTTTTTTTTTTTTTTTGAGACAGAGTTTCGCTCTCGTCCAGTCTGGAGTGCAATGGCGCGATCTTGGCTCACCACAACCTCTGCCTCTCAGGTTCAAGTCATTCTCTGGCCTCAGCCTCCTGAGTAGCTGGGATTACAGGCATGCAGCACCACACCTAGCTAATTTTTTGGGTTTTCAGTGGAGACAGAGTTTCACCATGTTGACCAGGCTGGTCTCAAACTCCTGACCTCAGGTGATCCACCCACCTCAGCCTCCCAAAGTGCTGGGATTATAGGCGTGAGCCACTAGCCTGGCTGATCCAGTCATCTTTCAAGCTATATCATCACTTGTTTTTCCACAAACAGAAGTCTTTATATACAAGGGAGAGAGCAATCTATGCTGGTTAAGAAAATCTATCTTGGCCAGGCACGGTGGCTCACGCCTATAATCCCAGCAACTTTGGGAGGCCCAGGTGGGCAGATCACTAGGTCAGGAGTTCGATAGCAGCCTGACCAACGTGGTAAAACCACGTCTCTACTAAAAATACAAAATTAACCAGGCATGGTGGTGGGCACATGTAATCCTAACTACTCAGGAAGCTGAGGCAGGAGAATTGCTTAACCTGGAAGGAGGTTGCAGTGAGCTGACATTGCGTCACTGCACTCCAGCCTGGGGGACAGCTTTGAGACTCTGTCTCAAAGACAAAAGAAAAAGTAAGGAAAATCCATCTTGCCTACCCGGATTTTCTCTGGCTCTAAATAGCAAAGTACATCTTAGGCACCACCAGAGATGTAATGATAGTTCAAAGATGTACACACGTATGAGGAAACAGCATCAAGTTTCTCAAGCACACTGCTGAATGGATGCTATCATCTGACCGTCCCATGTAAGAATGAAATAGCTGCCACACAGCTGTGCTTGCCAATGACCCAGTTCATCCTTGCTAACATTACTACCAGAATTTATTCCTCATGATTCTTTCTCCAAAAGGAAGAGGCGAATTTTCCTTATTAGCCTAAGATGTATTTTTTTTATTTCCATATGGAAGACAGATTTATTCCTTATTAGATAAATAACACAAGTTTGGCCAGATGTGGTGGCTCACACCTGTAATCCCAGCGCTTTCAGAGGCTAGGTTGGGTGGATCACTTGAGGCCAGGAGTTTGAGACCAGCCTGGCCAACATGCCAAAATCTTATCTCTGCTAAAAATGCAAAAGTTAGCTGGGCGTGGTGGCGAACACCTGTAGTCCCAGCTATTTGGTAGGCTGAAGCAGAAGAATCACTTGAACACAGTAGGCGGAGATTGCAGTGAGCCAACATTATGCCACTGTACTTTAGCCTGGGCAACAGAACAAGACTCTGTCTCAAAAAACAAACAGCTGGGCGTGGTGGCTCACGCCTATAATCCCACCACTTTGGGAGGCCGAGGCAGGCAGATCACGAGGTCAAGAGATCAAGACCATCCTGGCCAACATGGTGAAATCCCATCTCTACTAAAAATATAAAAATTAGCTGAGCATGGTGGCATGTACCTCTAGTCCCAGCTACTCAGGAGGCTGAGGCAGGAGAATTGCTTGAACCCGAGAGGTGGAGGTTGCAGTGAGCCAAGATCACGCCACTGTGCTCCAGCCTGTGAGACTGTCTCAAAAAAAATAAATAAACAAACCCATAAGCTTCTTGAAAACTTCAAACATTGAATTTTTTCACTGAGGATTTTGCATTTGTGAATTTTTCTGAATGCACTTTTTTTTTGTTTTGAGACAGAGTCTCACAGTCACCCAGGGTGGAGTGCAGTGGCGTGATCTCGGCTCACTGCAACACCTCTGATTCAAGCGATTCTCCTGCCTCCGCCTCCTGAGTAGCTGGGATTACAGGCGTAAGCCACCACGCCTGGCCCTATACTTTATTTTTTAAAGCAGGTTTGCTTTTTTTTTTTTCTGAGATGGAATCTGGCTTTCTTGCACAGACTAGAGTGCAGTGGCATGATCTTGGGTCACTGCAACCTCCACCTTCCAAGTTCTGGCAATTCTCCTGTTTCAGCCTCCCAAGTAGCTGGGATTACAGGTGTGTGCTGCCACACCTAGCTAATTTTTTGTATTTTTAGCAGAGACAGGGTTTCACCATGTTGGCCAGGCTGGTCTGGAACTCCTGACCTCAAGTAATCCACCTACCTCAGCCTCCCAAAGTGTTGGGATTACAGGCATGAGCCACTCCATCCGGCTTAGAGCAGTTTTAGGTTCATGGGCAAGTTAAGCAGAATGTATATATGCCACCTGCCCCCATACATGTACATATAGCCTCCCCCATTGTCAACATCCTCCACCTGAGTGGTACATTTGTTCCAATTGATGAACTGACGTGGACACATCATTATCACTCAGTGTTCATAGTTTACATTACGGTTCATTCTTGGTATTGCTATTATTATTATCATCAAATGTACATCTTTTTTGAGATGGAGTTTTGCTCTTGTTGCCCAGGCTGAAGTGCAATGGTGTGATCCTGGCTTATCACAACCTCTGCCTCTGGGTTCAAGCAATTCTCCTGCCTCAGCCTCCTGAATAGCTGGGATTACAGGCGTGCACCACCATACCTGGCTAATTTTGAATTTTTTTAATTATACTAAGTTCTGGGGTACATGTGCAGAACGAGCAGGTTTGTTATATAGGTATACACGTGCCATGGTGGTTTGCTGCACCCATCCCCCCATCATCTAC
>PVKP010020172.1:0-41212 GCA_004027715.1 Plecturocebus donacophilus | reverse complement strand
CGGGGGAACAGCCCCGGATTCCAGCAGCAGCCACGGGCAGGTAGGAGCGAGGGAGGGCGGGGCGAGGGAACAGCCCCCAATTCCAGCAGCAGCCAAGGGCAGGTAGGAGGGAGGGAGGCCGAGGCAAGGGAACAACCCCCAATTACAGCAGCAGCCACGGGCGGGTAGGAGGTAGGGCGGGGCAAGGGAATAGCCCCCAATTCCAGCAGCACCTGGTACAGGTGCTTAAAACCATTATCAGTGAGGAGCTCACCTGGGGTCTCTATTAGGCTCCCCAGGTGGCCCACATACCACCTGCATGTGCAGGACACTCTTAACCTGGCTAGCAATGAGTCCTTTTTCATGTCAATTAGGTGTTTGTTTTCAGGTACATTTGAGAAAGAATACCCAGCCAATGAGCCCATATTTCACAGATACTATTGCCCAGGACAAAACCTGGTTAAGACATGAGTTCATTTAAGGCTGAACATGGTAGCTCACGCCTGTAATCCCAGCACGTAGGGAGGCTGAGGCAAGCGGATCACCTGAGGTCTGGAGTTCGAGACCAGCCTGGCTGACATGGCAAAACCCCGTCTCTACTAAAAAAAAAATTAAAAAATTATCTGGGTGTGGTAGTGCATGCCTGCAATCCCAGCTGCATGGGAGGCTGAGGCAGGAGAATCACTTGAATCTGGGAGGCGGAGGTTGCAGTGAGCTGAGATTGCACCACTGCACTCCACCCTGGGCGACAGAGCAAGACCCTGTCTAAAAAAAAAAAAAAAAAAAAAAAAGTTGCCAACCTTGGCAGCCAAAACTGAAGCAAGGGGGTGGTGGGCATGAAGTGATGACCTCACGGAGGATGTCCAGGGGCAGGTGCAGCTGGTGGCTGCCCCAGGAGCTGTCGATGGCACCTGGGATTCTCCTTGACAGGGAGGAGCCCAGGGTAGTGCTCCAGCTGATAAAATCTTAAATAAGAAGTTTCTGGCTGAGCGCGGTGGCTCACGCCTGTAATCTCAGCATGTTGGGAGGCTGAGGCGGGTGGATCACTTGAGGTCAGAAGTTCGAGACCAGCCTGGCCAACATGGTGAAACCCTGTCTCTACTAAAAATGCAAAAATTAGCCAGGCATGGTGACATGTGCCTGTAATCCCAGCTACTTGAGTGGCTGAGGCGGAGAACTGCTTGAACCCAGGAGGCAGAGGCTGCAGTGAGCTGAAGCTGATACCATGCCACTACACTCCAGCCTTTTTTGAGAGGTAGACTCCACCTCAAAAAAAAAAAAAAGAAAGTTTCCTAGGCTGGGTACAGTGGCTATCCCTATAATCCCAGCACTTTGAGAGGCTGTGGTAGGTGTATCACTTGAGACCAGGAGTTCGAGACCAGCCTGGCGAACATGGCAAAACCCAGTCTCTACAAAAAACACAAAATTAGCTGGGAGTGGTGGTGGGCGCCTGTAATCCCAGCAACCCAGGAGGCTGAGGCAGGAGAATCACTTGAACCTGGAAGGCAGAGGTTGCCGTAAGCCAAGATGGCACCATTGCACTCCACCCTGGGCAACAGAGCAAGCCTCCATCTCAAAAAAAAAAAGTTTCTTAAAGTGTTTGCACACCTGACTGCAAAGCTCTGTGCACTTGGAGGCTTCTCTTGAATGAGTTTTTGGCTTTGTGTCTGGGTTTCTGGGTCCCCCAGCAGCTGAAGAATGCAGCTGGCCATGACAGCTCTGAAACCTGAGGCTGGAAGCTCCTCTTCGCGGGGTGACAAGGACCCCTTCGCCCTGTCCTCCGAGGCTGGATTTGTTTCCAGTTTTCACTCTTTCCTGCTACAGGGGGTGCCCTCTCTGTGGTTTAGTTACTATTTTTCTCCACTCACTCTTTAAATAGACACACGTCTTTTTGCGAGGGGAGGCCGCCTCGGCCTCCCAAAGAGCTGAGATTACAGGTGTGAGCCACCGCGCCTGGCCCTTTTCTTTTTTAAACTAGGCAAATAACCAAACTGGGTGCAAGTCCAGTCACACTGTCACCACCAAGTATAAACAAAGTGGTTTCAATGAAGAGAAAATGCTCACGGGGAAAATGACCATTTTTAAGGGCGATGTGGTGAGGGAGGCAGTTAGAGGTCTTGTAACAATTACCGTCTGGAAACTGAGCGACGGCAGCGGGCAGCGGTCAGCGGCATGCCCTGGGGCCGTTTGCGGAAAGATGTGCAGGCAGGGAGGAGGTAGGAGCAGAAGGCTGCTGGCCTCTCCTCCGCTCCCCGCAGGCTCGAGGTCACACAGACTCAAGGCTGGCACTGGTACGGCTCTAAAAAAAGGCACCCACGGCTGCCCCAGGGCGCCGTGCACAGTCGGGGGCTCTTTTGCAAAGCAAGTTAGCAAAATTCCTTAAGAAGGGAGAAGGCTCTGTGCCCTTTGGCCCATCAATCCGCTTCTCAGGAGTAATCCTAATGAAACCGTTCAAGTGAGACAGAGCGAAAAGCAAAAATGAATCTGCAAGAGCCGACGTGTCAACTGTGGCCTGTCCACAGAGAGACCATTAGGGCATTTGCAGGGCGATACTCATGACCACTGTATCCTTGAAAATGTCCCGAGATTGTATGAAAAGGAAAAAAGAAGAAAGAGATTTCAAAGCGATCCAGGCCACAGTCACAATGCTGTGAAACTATGTCGGCGCCCAGCCAAGTGCTACAAAGGAGCCCAGAAAAATGCAAAGAGCTGAACCAGCTAGTGGAATTATAGAGCTCCTCGCTTTGGACACCTTCCTTTCATGTTATTGTAAGACAGTTTTTATGAAAAGCTAACTTCACCAAAGAAAAACCATGGTGGGGACCTGACTCTGTGCGGTCGCGGCTGCTGATCCGCCGTGACACCTGCCGGGTTTGTCAGGGAAACGCCTGGATGCAGAGGAAGCTGTGGCCGCCCGTGGCCAGATGAAACCCAGGCTAGGAGAGCCCTCTGTGCGAAGTGAAAGCAAACCCTCACCTACATTTTAAGAGGCTGTCTAACGCCCAGTGCAACTTTTCAAGAATTAGGGCAAAACGGATTTCGATCCACGTGCTGGGTGGGTCTGAGGATGTGCATTCTGGCCTTGGGCACAGCATGCTCGCTGGTCTTATGTGGTCATTAGTTGTCCTGGGTGTGGTCAAAAGACATTTTTCCACTTTCCCCAATGAGACCAGCCCTCAGCCCCCAGGAAGGACTTCCGGCCTCTTTGGGAGCACAGATACATGGTCCGGGTTACTTTGGGGAAGGCCAGTTGGCTGCATTTAATAGACAACCATCAATGCCTCCTATGGGAGACAAACCACTGCCAGACAGAGCAGCCTCGGGGGTCTGGAGAAGTTAGTGAGTCTCCTCACGGCTGGATGACATAGGGAAGGCAAAGGGCATCTTCCCAACAGGGTGGAATCTGGCTCAGCCTGAAACGGTGTGCAGAACGAGACAGAAATGACCCACCATGAACACAGCAGCTCACCCCACAGGAACAGGGACTCAAGAACTCAGCACAGGAGATAGAATGGAAAACCCAAACTACAGGCCCAGCATGGTAGCTCATGCCTGTCATCCCCGCACTGGAGGAGGCCGAGGTGGGTGGATCCCTTGAGGCCAGGAGTTCGAGACCACCCTAGCCAACATGATGAAATTCTGTGTATACCAAAAAAAAAAAAAGAAAAGTAGCCAGGCGTGCTGGCACGTGCCTATAGTCCCTACAGTCCCAGCTACTAGGGAGCTGAGGCTTGACAATCTCTTGAACCTGGGAGGTGGAGGTTGCAGTGAGCCACTGCACTCCATCTTGGGTGATAGAATAAGACCCTGTCTCCAAAAAAAAAAAGGAAAGAAAGAAAGAAAACCCAAACTATACACTTTAATCAATCCTCAGTGTCTGGGGTCAGCCAACCAAGCTTGAATACATTTTGTCAGTTACTCAGGAGTGTTCCTGGGTGCTGAGCCTCAGTTTACCCGAATATCTATGGGACGGATGGTGTCTTTGCAGGCTGAACTTGATAATGGGCACAAGTGCTGAGCCCAGCACATGGCAATGGGGACCTTTGGCAGCTACAGGGGAGCTTGTGGCTCTTACCTGCCCCAGTGGGCGGCCAGGTTCTGCCCGATGGACACCAGGAGACTGGTGGGCCCGTGCTCCCAGATGCACTGGCTGGCCCACGCCGCTGCTGACTTCTCCAGCTCATCATCCCAGGTCTGCAGCAGGAGGAGAATCGGGCACCAGGAGGTGAGGATGAGGGAGGGGCGTAAGAAACATAAATGCAGCAACGCCCCAGCCTGGGCCCCCGCTGAGCCCACAGCCAGTGCTCTGCTGCTGTATCTCCGGCTTCCTAAATCAGCCAGGGGGGTGTGGCAGACCAGAGGTGCCAGCTCCAAGCCCGTCCTCAGGCCTACCGTTGGGCCTCTAACTTGCCAGAGGTCCTGGGCAGGTGCCTTCTCTCTGGGCCTCAGTGTCTGTGAAACAGGAGTGGCCCTGCTGAGTGACCTCTGAAGCTAACAGGTCGCGCTGTGTGGAAGAAAAGGGGGAGGTCAGCAGCCAGCTCTAGGGATGGTCTTGGCCTGGAAGCCTGTCCCGATGACCATGGCTTCCTCTCCTTACACGTATTCCACGCACACCAGGCCTTGGGCTTTACCCTAGTTTTTTCATTGCATCCGAACACGGGCCCTCTGAAGTAGACCCTTCTTATCCCCATTTCACAGGCAAGTAAATCAAGGCTTGGAGAAGCAATGCCAATTTCCCTGGGTCCCACAGCCAGCCGTTTGCAGAACCAGGACTTGAACCCAGGTCTTCAGGACCCTGGAGCCGGAGCTGTCTCCATGTTTGCAGTTGTGTGTGGGTCACACAGATAATAGGATGATGCTATTCTTAGACCAAGGGCTGGAAATGATAAGTTGTCCATGTTGTGCTGGAGCGGCGCTCTAAATGCAGGTCCTGGAATGGCTGTGTGCGCCTAGGCACACAGTTGCCCTCTCTGAGCCTCACTGTCCTCATCTGTAACATGGGCATGTCCACAGCCCTCACTGTGTGCGGTCATGGGGAGGGGAAACCTAGGAGGGGGTGCCCAGCCCAGGGCCTGGCTGCAGTCAGGGAGGCTTTATCCACATCAGCCACACTCAGGCCTGCAAGGAAAGGCAGCTGAGGGCCCCTGCAGGGGGTTTTAGACTCTCACTGGCCACCCACGGGGCCACACGGCAAGAAGGGCCCTGAGATGAATGGGTACCGCCTTTCAGTCGGAAGATAGAAAGTACCCGAGACGGGCAGGGGGCGGTGGGGCTCATGCCTGTCATCCCAGTACTGTGGCTGAGGCGGGCAGATCACTTGAGGTCAGGAGTTGGAGACCAGCCTGGCCAATGTGGTGAAACCCCTCTCTACTAAAAATTTAAAAATTAGCTAGGACTGCACAAAATGAGACTCTGAGAAAGAGAGAAAGAAAGAAAGAGACAGAGAGAGAGAAAGAAAGAAAGAGAAAAAGGAAGAAAGAAAGAGAAAGGGAGGGAGGGAGGAAGGGAAAAGAAAGAGAGAGAAAATTCAGTGCCAGAGATGGATGGTCGGGATGGCTGTGGTGTGAATGTACTTAATACCACATAACTTCATGCTTCAAAATGGTTAAAATGGTCAATTTGATAGTTTGTATATTTTACCACAATAAAAACAAATTGACAAGAGACGTCTTCAGCTTGCCCAGCCCTGCTGACCTCCCAGCATGGCCCATCCTGAATCAGCAGGGCCTGGTCAGGGGTCTGGGCAGAGACTCTGAAGACAGGCTCTGCAGCCCAGCCTCCCCAGGAACACGCCACTCCAGGGGACAGAACCCCGTGAACAGAGCAAGCGTCTCCTTTCTCCTCTGCAGAGCAGATGCCAGACAGCCACCTGGCTCACAGCAGGCAGCTGACGCTTTGCTTCCTCCCTGGAGTCCTCTCGACAGATGCTCCAGCTCTGAGCAGGCAGAGGCTGGCCTCCCGACCTCTGCACACCCAGCCCCAGGTACACAGCAGATGCTTGTGGAAGACTGTCCTGCCTTAGCCCTGGGAACCCCCAGCAGGAAGTACCTGCCCAACACAATGGCACCCACGCTTCCCTCTCTCCCGCTGTCCCACCAAGACTCCTCAACTGCCAAGGGACAACAAACCTTGAGTCTCAGAGAGGTGAAGTAACCTGCCTGAGGTCACACAGCCAGGAAGGCTTTGACAACCCCCTCTTGTCTGGCTACAAAGGGGGCTCTTCCTGCTTTGCATACTGTAACCAAGCGCCGGATCCACCTCGCTAAAATAGTAAGTTACTGAAATATGCTAATGCAATATGCTGCATATGCAATATACTAAATGATAACAGTGTTAATGTTTGCTTAGAATTGATCATGCATTACCTGATCACCCCCTCCAAACAGCCCTGTGAGAAAGGGTTTCTTGTTCCCATCGTGCAGGTGAGAATATAAACACACAGGCTAAGCAGTCCGCCCGAAGTCACACAGCTGGCCAGGGACAGAGCTGGAGAGGCAGGCAGGCTGGCTCCAGAGCCTGTCCACTCACAATACGTCAGAACAGGCTGCTCAACTCTTTGGGGTTTTAGAGTCCACCTTTCAGTGCTAAGGCTGTTTGGAAGGACTGTGGCGTGAAGCCGCAGCAGGCAGGGTTTAGCAGGAAGCCACGTTTCCGAGACGCGCTCTCAAATCTGCATTGCTCTCTGGGTGTGAACAAGAGCGGAGGGGCAAGGCAGCGCAGGGCCGAAGGCGCTGGGCTGAGTGGCGGGGCCTCTGCCTTCCCTTCCTTTCAGCCTCCCTGCTCCGAGGCAGCCTCAGTAACATCCATGAAGGCTCAGCCTCCCCAGCAGGCCAGCCATTTAGACCAAAGGACCCAGATCCCAACTCCAATCCTGAAACATCACCAAGTCAGCAAATAGGAAAACAGGAAAGGCCCCCTATGGCTGCCGGGCGGCCTGACTTTCCCTGCTGCAAAGAAGCTCCTTTCAATGGCACTAAGTCTTGCGTGAAACCGGAGGACCGCACAGCGCAGGGAGGAAAAGACCTGCACGAACCCGGCCTGCTCCAGACCGGGAGGCAGGAAGCATCTGGGATCCTGGGGGTGGCAGCTCAGTCAAGCTCCAGTCCCAGATGCCGACAACCTCTCCAGAGAGATGTGGGGCCTCCTTGCCCCACAAGGACCAAGGCCAAGCCACCAGGGTTGCGCGGATGGGACATTCGATGGGTCTCAACGTTCCTGTGGCCCCTTTCCTTTCATTTCTCGTAAAGCAACTCTTCCAACAGCATTTTCCAACAAGCCCCCTCTGCTCTTAGAAATTGGGGGTGAAAAAGAAAAACTAACGTTGGGCACAGTGGCTCATGCCTGTAATCCCAGCACTTTGGGAGGCTGAGGTGGGTGGATCATTTGAGGTCAGGAGTTTGAGATCAGCCTGGCAAACATGGTGAAACTCCGCCTCTACTAAAAATACAAAAATTAGCCAGGCGTGGTGCTAGGCGCCTGTAATCCCAGCTACTCAGGAGGACGAGGCAGGAGAATCGCTTGAACCTGGGAGGTGGAGGTTGTAGTGAGCCAAGATGGCACCACTGCACTCCAGCCTGGGCGACAGAGAGAGACTCTGTCTCAAAAACAAACAAAAACAATAAATATGCATTAACATCTACTATATGCAGGCTTTGGGGACAGGCAGGGTGGCTTTGAATCACAGCCTCGCCATTTGCAGCTGTGTGGTTTGTGCAAGTCCTTTAAAGGTAAACCTCTCTAAGCCTGTTTTCTCCTCCGCAATTCACGCTAATACTTTCTGTTTTCCAGGTTACCGTCAGGGTTCAAGAGGACACAGTACGCAGCACACGATAGCACTCGACACTCATGCCATGACCCTCCGCGGCAGCTGTGTCAGGGAGACGGGTCATCACCCGGGCCAGCTCGGCCTGTGACACAGGACCGTGACCACAGCTTCAAAGATGCAAATGAGCCTGCATCACGTCTATCAGAGCAGTCACGGCAGGGACCACCGGTGCACTCCAAAGACATGACAATGTCTGGACCCCAAAGTGGCAAAGACTCAGACTCTGGGAGAGACGTGGATTTTTTGAGACGAAGTTTTGCTCTTGTTGCCCAGGCTAGAGTACAAGGACGCAATCTCAGCTCACAGCATCCTCCGCCTCCCGGGTTCAAGTGATTCTCCTGCCTCAGCCTCCCGAGTAGCTGGGACTACAGACATGCGCCACCATGCCTGGCTAATTTTGTATTTTTAGTAAAGACGGGGTTTCTCCATGTTGGTCAGGCTGGTCTCGAACTTCCGACCTCAGGTGATCCACCTGCCTCAGTCTCTCAAAGTGCTGGGATTACAGGTGTGCCCGCTCTGTGTTTTTGAGACAGGATCTTGCTCTGTCACCCAGGTTGGAGCGCAGTGGCACAGTCTCAGCTCACTGTAGCCTCAACCTCCTGGGCTCAAGCAATCCTCCCTCCTCAGCTCCCACCTCCCAGTAGCTGGAACTACAAGTGTGCACCACTGCACCCAGCTAACTTTTGGATTTTTTGTAGAAACAGGGTTTTGCCATGTTACCCAGGCTGGAACGTGAGTTTGTTTAAAAAGCCATTCATAGCTGATGGATGGACAAGGTGGAGGCTCCTGGTTGGTGGACGAGGAGTGACCCTAGAAGACTGTGGTCCATTTCCCTGTTGTTCTGGAAAATCAGAAGGAAGGAAGTTTCCACAGTGGAACTGGGGGACAAATAGCAGCATCCTCCAACCACACCTAGAACACCCATAACAAGCGCCCAGGAGGGTTGACCTCGGCTGTCTTCTGTCAGCATTGGCTCCTTCCTGGTTAGCAAAGACTAGGGGTCGAGGGAGGCAGGGTTAGTCTGTGCCGGGCCCTTCACAGCCTCAACTCATCTCACCGTCATGGGAACCACGAGAGGAAGTACTCAAAGGGGAAGCTGCGGCTCACACCAGCTAAGGAGGTGTCAAGGTCATGCAGCTAGCCTGTGGCAGAGCTGAGATCAGGATCAGCAAAGCCTGGCCCTGGGCCCCTCCCGACTCCACCTCCAGGAGGGCCTCCAGGTAGGAAGAGCTGAGAGCTGTGTTCCCAGTGGAGCTACCAAGAGTGACATGAAGGCAGTGAAGCAGGCTCTGCACAGGGACCCACCTGTATTGTTTTGGCAGCATGTTAAGAACACAGCCAGAGCAGATATGGCAGCTCATGCCTATAATCCTACACTTGGGAAGGCGGAGGTAGGAGGATCGCTGGAGCCTAGCAGTTCAAGACCAGCCTGGGCAACAGAGCAAGACCCCCATCTCCACAAACTATTTAAAATCTAGCTGGGCACCGTGGTGCGTGCCTGTAGTTCCAGCTACTTGGGAGGCTGAAGCACGATCGCTTACCCCCAGAAGTCTGAGGTTTCAGGGCATGATGATTGCACCATTGCACTCCAGCCTCGGTGGCAAAGCGAGACCTTGTCTCAAAACAAACAAACAGAATAGAACAGAGTCGGGATGCTCGCCTGCCAGAGGAGACCCTGAGCCAGTCATCGCACACTGGCTGGCGATCAGAGCAGGCTGGTGGCCTGGGCCCCACCCCCGTGCCAGCCTCTGTGGCCGGAGCCGGCGCTCACCATGTACTCCATGTTGGAGGCCGGAGGCTGCACCTGGCCCCGAAGCTTGTTGTGAAGCATGAGGATCTCCTCCTTGTCCTCCCGGGGGATGGCCCTGCGGACCCGCGAGTGAGGCTCGTTGTGCTGGTACTTGCTGAGCAGCTCCTCTAAGAGAGTAACGTTGGGTAAGAGGTAGCCTTGGGATCCGCAGACCAGGAACAGCAGCCCCAAGGGGACGGCACCGCCTAGGACACAGCTCATGGCTCCACTCCTGCGGCAACTATGGCACTGACAGGGCAGCCTGGGCTCCTGGGGCAGAGCTGGGCACTCGAGCTCTGAAAGGAAGCAGAGGGCGGTGGGAGAAGTTGCATTAGTAGGAGCCAGTCACAGCGTGGGCTGGAGCAGGGAATGCAGCACGAACGACTCTCTCCATTTTGCAGACATGGAAACGGAGGCTCACAGACGCTAAACAGCCAAGGTCCCACTGACAGGAAGTGGTGGAGCTGGGATTTATGCCAAGGGTTTCCAGCGAGGCGAGCTGTCTGGATTCCAAAGAGGATAACCCAGAACAGGTCTTCCCAGACTCAAGTTTCCCTTGAGAGAGTCCCTGTATTTTCTAATTCTGAGGCAGCATTGCTTACTCATTCAGGGCTCAGGTGACTCTCTGGCACAAATTAGCTTCTATCTCCTGCCCCCAAGGGGATTGCTAACGTCACTTCCCATCACCAAAGGGTGCTCCATGACCAACACTGATAGCAAACTTCTAGTCCCTGTGTAGTGAGACTTGCTTTACCAGTAGTGATTGACAGACACATTCAGACACATGGCTTCTCTTATCACGGCCCTCGCCCTGGGCCCACCCACACATCTGTCACACGCTAAGACACAGCTGCCCAGAACGGAGTCCAGTCAAGGACTCAGAGCTTTGTTCCATTAGAAAATCCTTTGTAAGCACCTAAGCAGCCCGGTCGTTTTCCTTTCTTATTAAAGAATAAATTTGCTAATAACTCTTTGTTAAGCCCTGTCCTATGCAGCTGTTAGACATGCCATGCTTACAGGCATGTAGTACAATCTATGTCCTTGTACTTTAACCAAGATACCTGTGCTGGATGTGCTCACAGGCATATCCCAGCTCGCAGCCTATGCTCCTTACCTGTTTTAAAAAGTTTGAAGTTGTTAGCCAATCAGGTTTTAGTTTAAATTGTATAGTCTTGCTCCTGCCAATGGAAATCAAACACAGAAGTAAGGACAACCGCAAATGCGTAAGGGATACATATGTCTGCTTCTCCTTTGTTCATTGTACGCTCGTGGCAAGATGGCTAGCCAGGGTACCCTTCCTGCAGTCCAGGAAGTAAAAATTGCTTTGCTAAGAGATCCTTTGTCTCAGTGCTAATTTTTCTTTGTGACACCGAGCATCTGTTTCCAACATTCCCAATCACCATGACAACCCATCCTCGTTTTACAGATAAGAAAGCTGTGGTTTAGCGTGGTGACGTGACAAGCCCAGGTCCAGCATCCTGGTAAGCAGAGACACTGAGATTCTGAATGATGATTCCAAAGATCCAGAATGTTCCAGCAAGCTACCTTGGCTCCTATATCCCTGAGGGCCAACTATCTCCCCTCCATTATAGGGACACGAACCGCAGATCTCCTCCTCCTGGCTTACCATCTGAAAAATGTATGTTATTGGCCCAAGAAGACAAAGAAGGGCTTGAACAAGTGTGTCCACTCTCACCCCTCCTGTCTGCTTTACTCCCAGGGGAGAGTCAGGGCCACCCAGTCACCTCCATCTAGCGCCTTATTTTGTGCTGGACTCTGAGTTGAAGACTAGGGATGCGAAGATGAAGAGGACTCTGTCCCTGACCTCAAGAAGCTCACAGTCACGTCAGGGAGAGAAGAGGAAACCCGCAGTCCCTACATAGCAGGACAAAGCTGACTGTAAAGACAGGGCTGGGCCCCCAGGGGCCAGAGGAAGGGGCTCTGTCTGGAGGGGTAGGGTGGTGGCCATGCCTCAAGCTGACCCGTCAGCACTCCCCGGGGCTCAGTTTTTCAAATGAAAGCCTTCCCTGGTCTTCACGCCCATAGCACCGACCGGTGTTTACTGGTCAAGTTGGCTGGGACAGTGGCAACGCAAGGAGGGTGTCCTCGGAGGGGAGACATAGATCAAGGCCCAGAGGGGATGGAGGCCAAGATGGGCATCCCAGAAAGCAGAAACGTTGGCACGAGGCGGCAGAGGCTGAGCCAAAGAGCTATGGGAACAGTGTGGTTCCCATTCCTGACCCCTGGAAACTCTCCAGGGTCCTGACTGAGGCTGTGCCCCAGACAAAAATAACCCCATTCGGAGAGAGGCTTGGCTTGCTTTGCAGTGAGCCAGACAGGGCTGCCCTCCTCCGAAGCAGATCCCGAGACCACGGTGGGAGGACCTCTATGTGCTCACTCGTCCCCCTGGGAAGCAGACCAAGAATGCAGAACTTCTCAGGATCCCTAATCACTCTCTCTCAGGTTAGTCACACCACCATATATGAGCATTTCCAGCTGCAGGCGGCCAGGCTCAAAGAAGAGAAGCCAGAAGACTCTGACGCTGGGCTGAGGTTGACAGCACAGTAATCAGCGTCACGATGCTCTGATTGTTTTGCTCCAAACTTAGGCCACGGGAGGAGCAGGGACTCCCAAAGGCACGAAGTATAAACTGCTGATGCAACTCTGCTGTGACCCCACGAGACGAAGACCCCGTCCTGGTCTAAATCACTGGTAGGTGTCACTCAGATGGTTATCAGTAGGGGGACTGGTAAACAGTGTGCCTAGAATGCAGGGCAGGAGTGCATGGTGGAATATTACACAGCGGGTAAAAGGGAGGGCTTGGGCCATGCGAGCATCGGCACAAAGAAATCTCAGCGTAGTGCTGAGATTCAAAAGCAAGATGTAGAACATGATGCTACTGCTGCTATTTGTGCAAATTTAAAAACACGTAACTATTTTTTTTTTTTTGGTAGAACTCTAAAGAAATCAATACAGAGCACAGTTCCAGTTCCATTTCAGGATGTTTAGCAAGTGACGGCTACACCAGGAAGGTGGCGGGGTAGCAACAGCCAGGGGAAGGGTCATGTGGCTCCTCAGCACAGGGCAAAACTGCGCGTCACACTACGATCCAGTGTGGAAGCAACGATGTGTAAACACGAAAACTTCTGGGGAAAGAGCCACCAGACGTTACAGGTATACATGTTTCCTACCTTCACTAACAAAGAGACAAAACTTTCATTCCCAAACCTCTCCCATTTGGGTGCTCGTTATGTACTAGGCTCCAAGGAACAGAGGTAAAAAGAGCAAGAGGGGCCCTGGGCCGGGGGCCAGGAGCTGGGAGAGGAGAGAAGTCGGGCAGGGATAAAAAGAACACGTTTAATTGCCGCGGGAGGCAATGAGAGACACTGGCAGAGGCTACTGATAGTGGCTAGGATGAAAAGGGGGGCCCGACTCAAGAAACAGAAGAATCCAGAGGATCCCGATAATTGGAAATGGAGGTGGGGGTGAATGGACCCTTGCTGTGGCCTGGGACACAGAGGTGCAGGGTCTGAGAGCTGGGGCATGTGGGTGATGTCCCTGTGTGGCCAGGGCAGGAAGAGGCGGGTGAGTCCCAAGGAGGGAGGGAGAACGGCCCTGGCCCCTGTACCATCCGAAGGTCAGCAGATGTAAGAGGAGAAGGGCGATGTGGCCGGGGTGGACACATATGTATATGTACAGATAAACATGTGTGTGTGTTTGTGTACTTGTGTTCGTATATGTATATGGTGTGTATGTGTGTCTCATAAAACCAGGACTGAATTCAGAGAAAGTTCATGGTGGGGACTGACTCTGAAGTAGAGGATGAGAAGTAGGGAACAGAAAACGAGAGCCTTCATCTTTACTTTTAACATCTTATTTCAATTTTTTTCTTGAGACAGGGTCTCACTCTGTCACCCAGGCTAGAGTACAGTGGCACAATCACAGCTCACTGCAGCCTCGACTTCCTGGGCTCAAGTGATCCTCCCACCTCAGCCTCCTGAGCAGCTGGGACTACAGACGTGCACCACCAGGCCCAGCTATTTTTCTGTTTATTTTTTGTAGAGATGGGGGTTTCACCATGTTGCTCAGGCTGGTCTTGAACTCCTGGGCTCAAGCAGTCACCTAGCTCAGGCTCCCAAAGGGCTGAGATTATAGGCAGGGGCCACTGCGCCTGGTCCTTATTTCTGTTTTTTAAATCTCAAGCAAATATGGCAAGATGCTGACATCTGTCCATGTTAGGTGACCAGGCGGAGTTGCCGGGAAGTGTGAGACGGTGGCTACGGGAGGCGCCTTCAGGACCTCTGGTAGGCCTATGCTTTGTACTTGTCTATTTTCTATTTTTTTAAGTATTACAGGTTGGGTATCCCCCATCCAAAATGCTTGGGTCCAGAAGTGTTTCAGATTTTGGATTTTTCAGATTTTGGCATATTTGCAAGTTCATAGTGAGATATCTTAGGGACAAGACCCAGTCTAAACACAAAATTTGATTATGTTTGAGAGACACCTTATATACGTAGCCTGAAGGTAATTTTACCCAACATGTCAAAATAATTCTGTGCATGGAATAAAGTTTTGCCTGTATTTTTGTCTACAACCCATCACATGAGGTCAGGTGTGGAATTTTCCACGTGGCTTCAGGGCAGTGAAAGTTTTGGATTTTGAAGCATTTCAGATTTTGGATTTTCAGGTTAGGGAGGGCCAACCTGTGCTTAACAAAATAAAACAAAATGTCAAAGCGTGAAAACAGGAGGAGACAAATGCTGTTTTCAAATGAGTCCTCTGGTATGTCCCCCTGAAACAGCGTGAGCGATCCTGGGAGATCCACCCTCGTTCTGAATGTTAAAGGGACTTCCATCGCTCAGAGGCTGGTCCTGCTCTAAGGATTCCAGACGGAATTTATGAAGTCTCAGGTGGAGCTTGAGAGTTGGGAGAACCACGGGGTTTAGGCAAACCTCCACACAGGAAGAGAATAGAAGGAAAAAGAGAGAAGAAGGCGGGGGTGGGTGGGTAGAGTTCTGCAAGTGCCCTCATGTCTCCTACAAAAGCCACCAACCTGGGCAACATAGGCCTGCCATGTTGGGTGGCGTGCCAAGTACTATTGGGTCTGAAAGTAGTTAGGCCTGACTTCAGCCCCGAGGGCCTGGGGGTCGGGGGTCCCTGCTGGGAGGGGACGAGGCTCCTCCAGATCTGGATGGCTCCTGCCACATTTGGGCTGCAGAACACAGAAGACTTTAAGCAGAAAAGCAACCATAGGCCGGGCGTGGTGGCTCATGCCTGCAATCCCAGCACTTTGGGAGGACGAGGCAGGTGGCTCACCTGAGAAGTTCGAGAGCAACCTGTCCAAATGATGAAACCTCATCTCTACTAAAAATACAAAATTAGGGCCGGGCTTGGTGGCTCACGCCTGTAATTCCAGCACTTTTGGGAGGCCAAGGCGGGTGGATCACCTGAGAAGTTCGACACCAGCCTGGCCAACATCATGAAACCCCATCTCTACTAAAAATACAATATTAGTGGGGCATGGTGGCGCATGCCTGTAATCCCAGCTACTCAGGAGGCGGAGGCAGGAGAATCGCTTGAACCCGGGAGGTGGAGGTTTCGGTGAGCCGAGATTGTGCCATTGCACTCCAGCCTGGGCAACAAGAGCAAAAATCCATCTCAAAGAAAAAAAAAAAACAGAAATCATAAAAGGGCCAGTGCCTCATTCCAGTCTGTTCCCCCAGAGCCCACTGCTGGGTGCACAGGAACGGGCACACAGCGATGGGCTGAGCTGTTCTTCCCCAAAGTCACATGTTGAAGCTCTAACGCCCAGGACCTCCGAGTGTGATGCATTTGGGGACAGGGCCTGTGTGGAGGTGATGAAGGTAACGTGAGGGCATGAGGCGGGGCCCTGACCAAGCTGACTGGTGTCCTTACTAGAAGAGAGTGGGACCCAGACTCATGCGGAGGACGGCCACGTGAGGACACAGGGAGGAGACACGGTCTGCCAGCCACAGACAGGCCCTGGGAGAAAGCAGCCCGGCCCGCACCTTGTTCTTAGACTTCTGGCTCCGGAACTGTGGGAAACGAAATTCCTATTGTTTAAGCCTGTGGTACCCGCTGTAGCCAGCTTAACAGACCCACACACATCAGATAACACATGAGTGGACAGGACTGCTTCCAAACATGCCCCTGGCTGCTGTAAAGAAGGGACAGGGAAGCAACAGGCAGGTCAGAAGGCCGAGGCCGGGGTCCTGGCCGGAACCGGGCTGGTGCCATCTGCCAAAGCCACAAGCCAACTGCCTGAGGCCCAGTTCACAGGGGCGGTGCCCACAGCCCTGGCCCACACTGCCCACCCCACCCCCACTGCCGAGACAGCTAGGTCCGCACCGGGGCCGAAGCTCTTCCGCCCCTTTTCCACTGACAAGGAAAACTTTCCAGATGGGACAGACCTCCAAGGGCCCCAGGTCGCCTGGGTTTGCAAACACCAAGAAGGTGCTCTCGCCAGCAACCCTCAGGGTGAAGGGGGCCTCGGGGAAGACCTGCCCTTCGCCAGTAGTGGTGTGAGTGCCTGACCTCCGTGACCCCTGCTACCCTCTGTGATCTCCTCTTATGCTCCCGAATTTCCAGAGCTGGGCTCCATCACTCCCACTCTGCAGATGAGACTGAAGCCGCTGGAATTTTTTTTCTTTTTTTGAGACAGTTTTGCTTTTGTTGCCCAGGCTGCAGTACAACGACCCGATCTTGGCTTGCAGCAACCTCTGCCTCCCGGGTTCAAGAGATTCTCCTGCCTCAGCCTTCCAAGAGCTGGAGTTACAGGCATGTGCCACCATGCCCGGCTAATTTTGTATTTTTAGTAAAGATGGGATTTCTTCATGTTGGTCAGGCTGGTCTGGAACTCCCGACCTCAGGTGATCTGCCTGCCTCGGATGCCCAAAGTGCTGGGATTACAGGTGCGAGGCACCGCGGCCGAAGTCCATGGAATTTAAGGAAGCTGCGCAGGGTGAGTGGCAAGTCTGGGGCACAGACACAGCTCTCCCAGTCTCAGGGCCCAGGTGTGCCGCTGGCGTCATGGCCTCCTTGCCTCCCTGGAGTGGGTTTCCCACTGGATTTGAAAATCCCAAGCACCTCCCAACCCATGAAGGGAGAAGGGCTCTCCAAACAAAACAACTGAATTTTGCCCTGAAGTTTTCCACCCTCTTCTGCCTCTTGGGATGGCTGCTGGGCTGGGGGAGCCGGGGTACAGACCTCCAGGGTCACGTGGTGCCTCTGCTGATGAGAAGGCACCAATGTGTCACCCCCCCATGGGAGACAAAGACCCTCACATCATGGCAACATCCCACCAACGCAAACACGCCCACCCTCACTGGTGCTGCCCACTCGCCTTTGACCCAGCTGACCTCCAACCTCTGACTTCAGGCAGACGGAGGCCCCTGCAGAGTGCTCTCCAGCTGCCCAGCCCAGGCAGTTGTCCTAGCATCCTGGAAGAGCTCGCGCTTTGACTCCAGCTCTACGCTTCTAACCCCGATGCTCCCAGGTGGGGCAGAGTGCACACGTCACTCCTAGAGGCAAGCCCCTGCATTCTGCCTGTGGCCACTCACTAATAATGAAATATCTGCTGGGGACCGAGGGACAAAACAGCAGAAAAGCTCCCTGGAAGATTTTGTTCTCTTTTGCCAGAGTTGCAAAACTGAGTCCGTAAGACCACAAATCAGATAAAGGCTCCAAGCCCTCATGAGAACACACCAGATTTCAGCACACGGCAGAGGCTGGGACGGGAACGGACAGAGCTTTCAGGTCCCAGGGTCAGTGGTGAAACCAGGCCTGGCAAATCAAGGCGGCGGGAGCCAAATTCCTCCCGCATTGCCCAGAGCCTTGAGATGCACTTGGACTCTACCAGGGAGGCAGCTGTTTTCAGCCCCATTTTACAGAAAGTACGACTGAGTCCAGGAGACTGCCATTTAGGAGACTGTGTGGCTAGTTTAAAGTAGAACCAAGACTTGAAATCAAGCTTTCCACAACTTTGGCGGACTTTCAACACAGCTTGTTTGCACGGCGAGCTCTCCACCTGCACCCCTCTATCCTGGCCAAAGCTTTGTGGACATTTAGGGGATCAGCAAACCACTCGTGCAGGTCTAGCAAGGGGTCTCCCTGACACTTATGTCTTGGGCACCATCGTGCTCAACACTCAGAAGTGAGTGAGGGAGACGGAGCTGGGCTGAGGCTCATTGCGTCATTGGCGTGGGCTGCGAGTGCTTTGTGTTTAGGAGAATCTGCCAGAAAGATGAATCTCGGGACTTAGCCTGTCAGCCGTCAGCTCCCAGCCTGTGCCAACTCCTGCTTTTGCACACAGTGTTCCCACAGCTCATCCCATGACCCCGACGTGCCCCCCTCCTTCACTGGCCCAGGCCGGGGAGATGAATTCCTGCTCATCGCTAAGACTCAGCCCGAGGATCACGGCTTCCTAGACACCTCCAGCTTAATCACACCGCAGACCTGCGCGTCTTGTTCACCGGCCGAAGCGCCGATGTCTAAGTTAGTGTTCGATAAATATTTATGGGATGACTGTGTGGCCCCCTCCTCCTCCCAGCTAGGTCAGAAAAACCATATAAGGACTACGTCTGATTTAGTGACTGCAGCATGGGCTCTTGGGGAAGAGAGACCTGGGTTCAATTCCTGACCTTGCCCCTCACTGCCCCTTGACCTTGCCCAAGCCTGTGTGGTCTTGGACACAGCACTGAGCGTCTGAGTCCATGTCTGTAAGGTGGAGCGGAGCGATAGCCCCTGTGGCTGTGAGGAAGGAGTGAGGTCCTGCACGTCGGTCCCCAGTCAGTGCACTGCCTACTGTAATAATGAGGATGTCCCAGAACCTCCAAAAATGCATCATGTGGAGGGATCTTAGAAAGCTGGAGTTAATAATGTAGAATGTGACAAAGAGACAATTCTCTCTTAATATTATTTCAAAGCCCAGCTTTGCCTTAACCAAATCCACAGTATAAAAATCCGGCCGGGCGCAGTGGCTCACGCCTGTAAATCCAGCACTTAGGGAGGCCAAGGTGGGCGGATCACCTGAGGTCAGGAGTTCGAGACCAGCCTGGCCAACATGGTGAAACCCCATCTTTACTAAAAGTACAAAAATTAGCTGGGTATGGTGGTGCATGCCTGTAGTTCCAGCTACTCAGGAGGGTGAGGCAGGAGAATCGCTTGAACCCGGGAGGTGGGGTTGCAGTGAGCCGACATCGCGCCTCTGCACTCCAGCCTGTGCAACAGAGCAAGACTCAAAAAATAAAAGCTTTTTTTTAAAATAAAAGTCCTATTAGGCCAGGTGTGGTGGCTCACATCTATCATCCCAACACTTTGGGAGGTTGAGGTGGGAGGATTGCTTGAACTCAGGAGTTTAAGAACAGCCTGGGCAACATGGTGAGAGCCTGTCCCTAATAAAAATAAAACTAAAAAAATGAGCCAGGCATGGTGCCGTATGCCTATAGTCCCAGCTACTCTGGGAGGGGCTGAGATGGGAGGAGCACTTGAGCCTGGGAGATGGAGATTGTAGATGGTGTCACTACTTTCCAGCCTGGGCAACTCTATCTCAAAAAAAGAAAAAGAAAAAAAGAAAAAAATATGTGAAGTGTCCAGTGCTTGGGGGATGGCAGGGGGACCCTCTACCAAATTTGAAACGTATATTAGCTGAATACATGCCTTGAGTGCTGGTCATTTTCCCCAGCCTTCTGAGGAAGTAGGTTCCAAGATGTCACGTTCCAGGTGTGGACGGTTCACGCCACCACTCGGCCAGGCGCCACCCCTGCAAATGTATTTGGTGATTCACGCCAAGGACGGTTACCCAGTCCAATGTCATTTTCTGTCATGGAGCTCTGTCCTCTTACATGGCTGGGTCTCAACTGAGTTGACAGACCTGTGAGTATCCGCGGCCCTGGGGCACCCGCCCGGGATTGCGCCTGCTCTGACTCTTGGCCTCCCATGATAGACCCCGAGCTTCTGAAGGGCCGTAAGCAGTGGTGTGATGGCAAATCGTTCACCACCAACTTCCAAAGCAAAAACCACCCTGCTTTGTGGTGTTTGCCAATTCCCTTGGTGTAAATACCTGCAGCGTGGTCAACTTCAAGCAAACAGTGTGAAGTCACTGAACATGGAGTTTCTAGAAAGGGATCCCCAGAAGCACACGGTCACGCAGCCTTTCCATCATGCAGATCCCATAGACAGACACCGATAATATCAAGAGCAGAGACCACAGTAAAGTGCAGAAACAAAGTCAGAAGTGATGGGTTTTAAGTATTTATTACCTTCATCTTAAATATGACCTTTTTTTAAGATGGAGTCTCACTCTGTCGCCCAGGCTGGAGGGCAATGCTGCGATCTTGCTGCACCCCAACCTCCCCTGCCTGGATTCAAGCAATTCTCCTATCTCAACCTCCTGAGTAGCTGGGACTACAGGCTCATGCCACCAAACCTCGCCAATTTTTGTATTTTTAGTAGAGATGGGGGTTTCACCATATTGGTTAGGCTGGTCTCGAACTCCTGACCTTAGGTGATCCACCTGTCTCGGCCTCCCAAAGTGCTGGGATTACAGATGTGAGCCACCACGCCCGGCCTTTAAATATGACTTAATTAAGTTTTTATAACCTAATGATTAATGATGGTTGTGTTTAATTTGTTCACAATCCTTCTGAAATTTTATTTTTTATTGATTTTTATTTATTTCTTTGTTTTAGGCAGGGTCTCACTATTACCCAGGCTGGAGGGCAGTAGTGCAATCACGGCTCACTGCATCCTCAACCTTCCAGGCCCAAGTGATCCTCCCACCTCAGCCTCCTGAGTTGCTGGGGCTACAGGTGTGCACCACCAGGCACAGCTAATTTTTTGTTTATAGTAGAGATGCGGTTTCACTCTGTTGCCCAAGCCCGTCTCAAACTCCTGAGCTCAAGCGATCCTCCCACCTCAGCCTCCCAAAGTGTTAGGATTCCAGGTGTGAGCCACGATGCTGGCCCTGAAAAGGTAACTGTCAGCTCTCAAGAGCTGCTATGAGCCAGTCCAAGCTGGCTGCAGTTCACCACTGGCCGGCACTGAGCCTTGTTCAATCAACTTTATGCCCCCAACAAATGTTCATCACCAAACCCATGCCAACGCTGGGTGAGGAACAGGCTGCCGCAGGCGTGGCCGGGGCTCTCTACTCCTGCACTGCACATTTCATGTGGTCCACGAACTGATGAGGTCAATGTGACAATAGCCCTATTTTACAGATCAGGAAACCGAGGCTCAAAAAGCATAAGCAACTTGGCTGGGGTCATACAGAGGGCCTGAGGACAATGATTCATTCGCCACACGCTGGTCACTTACCAGTCCTGGCTTGTCCACGCAGCGACTCTCCAAAACGTGTGGGCAGTCCTGACCTGTGGCCCCACACCACTCAGCTGAGGCCCATGGTTCACACAATAGTAGCTGACCCCAAAAGGCTGGGGGCCGGGGTGTTCTCTAGGCTCTACTCTTCCTCAGAAGTATCTAAGGAGAACTCAGACCTGAGCAAGAGGCCAAGGGCAGATCAGAGTCGTACCCACAAGCCACCCAGAAATTCCAGGAATGAAGTGGTGGCTGGAAGGAGGGGTACTCTATTCCCCCCGCCTGCGTCTCTGGCAGATCCCGGGACTGGGCAGCACATCCCGTTAGGAGCGCCTGGGTAGGCACCACACAGTGAGCGGGGCCCTCTCCCCTCCTCACTGCAGCCTGGCAGTTTTCCTCAAACCCTTCTTGGCAGGATTAGGGCCAGACCTAAGGGAGGCCACAGCCCAGCTCCAGCTCCTTCCCTAGCTGCCGCCCGCACCACTCTGAATTCCCCATATCCCCAGGGTGGCCAAGGGTTCAATCAGCTTAAAGGCGACGGCAGCCCCACAGGCACCTTCTCTCCTCCTGTCCCCTTAACAAAAGATATATTCTTATGAGATTTCTGAGACAATATGTCTGGATGCTTAATTGAGCAAATACAATCTAGACAGCGCTTTCCACAGTTTATACACTATGCTAAGAATATACAAAATTCTGAACAAAAAGAAAACAGTCATTCAACAAACTCCTATTTAAAACTGAAAAGCAGGTGCATTGGATGCAAGCCAAGATAATACATAAGGAAAGTCACTTTGGCCGGGCCTGGTGGCTCATACCTGTAATCCCAGCACTTTGGGAGGCTGAGGCGGGCGGATAACCCGAGGTCCGGAGTTTGAGACCAGCCTGATCAACATGAAAAAACCCTGTCTCTACTACAAATACAAAATTAGACAGGCATGGTGGTGCATGTCTATAATCCCAAGCTATTCGGGAGGTTGAGGCAGGAGAATCACTTGAACCTGGGAGGCGGAGGGTGCAGCGAGCCAAAACTCCATCTCAAAAAAAGAAAAGTCACTTTTTTTTTTTAAAGATAGGGTTTTGCCATGTGACATCCATGTGCCATGTTGGCCAGGCTGGTCTCAAACTCCTGACCTCAGGTGATCCACCTGCCTCGGCCTCCCACAGTGCTGGGATTACAGGCATGAGCTACCGCTCCCAGCCAAGAAAAGTCACTTTTAAGGAACCAGGTAATAAATACATTCTTTAAAAACCCAGGACATAACCCCTGGGGCTCCTTTCTCTGTTCTTGCAGATGTGTGGATGTTTCGCCAGAAACAATGTTCCCAGCAAAGCTTTAAAAGATAAACAGCAGGATCCCTCCCTCTCTGAAGGGAAACGAATTATGGACTCCCAGAAAGCAATGCGGAAAAGCACAGAGAAGAATGGCAGCCCTGGGTTTGAATCCTGCCTCCCCTGCATGCAGCTGAGCACGCCTCAACTTCCCTAAGCCTCTAATTCCTCACTCATGATGAGGCCCTGAGTTTCTTCCATGGCTGGGGAGGGAGGGTACGATGATTACCCAAGATTATGTTTATAAGCAGCCCAGTGACAAAATCCCAGGAACTTAATGGTGTTTAATGATGCTTCTTTCTCTTCTCCTCCTGAGTAAATTCAGGGCCCCAGGTCATCTATGTGCCAGGCTCCAGGGCTGGCAGCCTAGGCCAGTCTCCCTGCCTGAGAAGCATGATTCACCGATGGGTGGCATCCTCGAAGATGAGTCAAGAGCCGGCTGCGGAACCTCCACACCGCTCTGCAAGTGAAAATCCCAGGAGTCCTTGGGATTTGCAAGTGAACAAGACCAAGTCTGCCCTCGGGACTGGGAGGAGACAGACAGCAGACAGTAAACGCGGCAGTGGATAGGTAAATACAGAAGATGTGAGCAGGACAGCCCGGGAAACGGATGGCAAAGATGGTCAGAGGAGAGGGCAGAGCCACTCTGGTTGAGGTAGACAGCAAGGTCCCGCTGAGCTCTTAAAGAAAGGGCACTGTCGGCTGGGCATGGTGGCTCACACCTGTAATCCCAGCACTTTGGGAGGCCGAGGCGGGTGGATCACCTGAAGTCAGAAGTTCAAGATCAGCCTAGCCAACAGGGTGAAACGCCATCTCTACTAAAAATACAAAAAGTAGCTGGGCATGGTGGCACATGCCTGTAGTCCCAGCTACTTGGCAGGCTGAGGCAGGTGACTTGCTTGAACCTGGGAGGTAGAGGCTGCAGTGAGCCGAAATTATATCACTGCACTCCAGCCGGGGCAACAGAGTGAGACTCTGTCTCAAAAAAAAAAAAAAAAAAAAAAAATGAAAGGGCACTGCCTGGTCACAGCTGAGGCGTGACCGAGGACAGGTGAAAAGACTGTGAAGCTGGGGAGGAATGGGGTCACAGAGGTGGCCAGGGAAAGGTGGCGAGGAGCCCTGAAGGCCACAGTGAGGACTCTTGGTTTTACTCCAAACGCAAAGAGGGCCCTTGAGGGAAGGAGGTCAGGCGGTGACATGAAAACCCTGCAACACACAACAGCACAGACAAACCCTGCAGACACAGCGTTCAACAGACGGGGCCAGACTGCAGCGATTCAACACGCATGGTTTCATTTAGGTCAAGTCCAAGCCAGGCAAAACCAGCCAGCACCCTTAGAAGTCCGGAAACAGCTCCACTTCTGGGGCAGTGAGAGGAGCCTGAGGGGCTTCTGGGGGCCAGCCAGGCGCTGCAGTGACCAGGCGACGGCGCTTTGCGAAAATCGTCTGAGGGGACAGGGACAGCTGTGCCCTCCTCGCTGGCATGTTAAGCATCAACAAAAAATTAACAACAACAAAAAAATGGATGTTGCTCTGACCTCTGAAGACTAGATTAAGAGGGCGTGATGGACAGCACTATGCAAAAGGGGCTTCCCTCGGGAGTCTCAGCCATGAAACAGGCCTGGGGCCCCCGCTCGGCAGCCTTCAAAGTGAACTGCAATGTGTCAGAGCCCAGATAAAGTCCGGCCAGCAGCGGCGCCTCCCACGTGGACCAGCGCGCCACTCTTCCCAGACAGGGCCCGGTTCATCCCGAGTCTGAGAGGGCACTTTGTCCTGCGATGCCAAGGCCCCGCTGAAAATACCTCCTAGTCCCAGAACAGCCCCAGCCTCGCAGGCCCCAGGGAATAAACAGTGTCTTCAGCAGCAGGGCTGCGCTCCCGCTCCCGGGGAGGACAGGCTGGCTGTGTGGGGACCAGGCCTGGGGTGGGAGGAGGGGCGGCCGGGACGATGGGTACACAGCACAGAGGTGTCGTCCATGCCCTTGAGGAAACAACCCACCCTTCAGGGGTTATAAATAAACGTGCGTGGCTTGCTGTCCCCAGGCACACAGGGGCATGAAATACACTCTGAAGAAAGGGTCCGGAATCCTCAGGACACTGGCTCAGGCCCCGGAGCACCGGGGAGTCGCAGCCTCAGCCCAGAGTGCCAGCGGGCTGAGTGTTCCTCCGGAAGAAAGCCTTCTATATATGCCAACAACCTGTGCTCAAGGGGTCCCGATTCTGGAGGGAGGTGCTCTTTCAGCTCCCGGGTCCCACCAGGCCCTATAAGCAGAACCATCCGCACAGCTACACACTGACCCCAGTGACCAGCCCTCCATGCCCACCTTTGTGCCAGGACCCTGGGCACGCCTTCCTTAGCTTTCTAGGGCAGCAGCTCCCACACATGAGGCTGTGTCAGAAAGGGCTGGATGCTTTGTTACAACAGGTTGCCAGCCCCGCCCCACAGCTTCCGATCCAGGAGGTACCCGGGGGGGCACCTGAAAACCTGCATTTCTAGGAGTACGCAGGCTCTGTTGCTGCTGCCGGCCAGGAACCCTGTTTTTTTTTTTTTTTTTTTTTTTGAGACAAGGTCTCACTCTGTTGTCCAGGCTGGAGTGCAGTGATGTGAATACCGCTCACTGCAGCCTCAACCTCCGCAAGTTTCTTACCTCCCAAGAAGCTGGAATTACAGGGGTGTACCACCACGCCTGGTTAATTTTTGTATTTTCAGTAGAAACAAGGTTTTGCCATGTTGGCCAGGCTGGTCTTGAACTCCTGACCTCAAGTGATCTGCCCACCTTGGCCTCCAAAGTGCTGGGATTATAGGAGTGCCACCACGCCCGGCATTTCTTCCTTTAGTTTAGAAACATTAACATTGAGAGGGCAAGACACATTGAGAGGACAAAGGATAATTATTAAATTTGTTGTAGAGACAACTGGTAGTGACCCTGGCTCCCAATTTTTTTGAATAGGGCCCAGGCAATGCTCCCACCTGGGCCTCCCAAAGGATTAAGGTTATGGTGTGAGCCACGGTGCCTGGCTGCAGGATCCCGCGCTGGGAAGCACTTCTCTGAATGATGACAGCTTCTCAGTTCTCCTTCCTCACCTTGACCCAGCGTGTCCCAAACCCCGTCCTTTGCCCCTCCCTTCCCAACTTTGTCCACCTTCCTACCATCTACCGGTACAAATACGTATTTTGTATTTTTATCTAACTTGGCTTGTGTTTTGGGCACTGAGAAATTTAAAAAGGTCACTTTCTATCACTTCCACTGGCAGAGAACCTCATCACCGGCGCTGCAAACAGAAGGCAAGAGCGAAATTAAACACGACGAATTCAGAAAACGGTTATTTCCTCCCAGCCAGGCGCTCATACCAGCCAAAGGCTTTGTTGTAGAGGGTGCTTGCTCTTCGTTGTAAAAAGAGACCGGGGGTGGGAGCGGTGTTAGGGACACCCCCGCCCCCTGCGACTTTGACCTTGCCGTAAGCAGCAGAAGGACCGAAGGAACGGAGAATGGGAAGAACAGCTCTCGGACCGGGGGGGTTTGCTGCTGAATCTGTGCACGTGCTCAGTCGCCTTGGGGACCACTGGGTATGGGCTGTGCACACTTTGGGGGACACAGTTCATTCTAGAGCGAGCTCTTCTCAGGTGCAATGCCACTGTGCTACCCTCTGTTCATCTTGATGGTGCCCACGAAGTGGTACAGCTCATCACAACACCTGCAGACCAGACCTTTGCCACCCTGAGCCCGACGCGTAGACTTCAGGCAGACCAAACTTCCTGCCATTCTCCAAGAGTCCCAGGCCCGTCTCCACCTTCAGGCTTTGGCATACACACGGTGCCTCTGGCAGGTGCACCCTCGCCAGCTCCCCACCCCCCTACTATCACCTTCAAAACCCTGCCTCTTTCCTCCAGGAGTTACCAGGCTGCTCTCAAGTCAGACTCAGAAGATGCCAGCCCCATGCCAACTCCCCAGTCCTAGAGGTCTCGGGTTGAGTTTTTTTCCCCATTCAAAAAAATTGGGCAGCAGGGTCACTACCAGATCACTTGATTACAAGCAAAATAGGAGCATGACTTTTTTTTCCTGGAATGTTGCCATTCTTCTCTCAAAATAAAATACATTCCAGGAATTGGGATTGAAAATGTGGGATTTCATAATTTATAATTTTTTAAAAATGATGGTCCGGAGATTGCACAATCCTCTTCAGGACTTTTTTTCTCCTCTGACTCTGTGGTTTTTGTCTAAACTGACGCAGCACTCGAGACAAAGATAAATCTCTCTCGGGCTGGACCATGATGTCCTCACAGCTTTGAAAGGGGGGCATCTGTGTAACTTCATTACAGAACATAAACCAGAAAAAAAAAAAGAAAAGAAAGAGGGGCATCTGTGCAAGAGTACTCATCACTGCACAGCCTGGGTAGAAGGCAGGGCTCCCCCAGGGCGACGTCTCAGGATTCCCTGCCTGCTGCTGCTGGGACCAGGGTGGCATGCCAACACTGCCCACAAATGCCAAATGCCAGGCTTCCCTGCACCCACAGAGAAGGCCAGCCACACATTCTGGAGTGACACAGCCTGAGCTGATGCTTTAAGAAGGAAGTCAAAAAAGAGGCCACAGTCTCCTCAATAAGTCAAACATAAAGTTACCATATGACCCAGCAATTCCCTCCTTTATATATAAAAATATACGCCCACGGGATACCCTGTACACAAATGTTCACGCAGAAACCTTCGTCAAAGCCAAAGGCAGAAACAGCGCAGATTTCCTTCAGTGGAAGAACGGATAAGCAAAATGTGGTCTATGAATACAACGGAATATTACTCAGCCATAAAAAGGAATGAAGTCTAACACACATTACAACATGGATGAACCTTGAAAACATGCTGCCGAGGGAGAGAAGCCACACACAAGAGGCCACATATTGTATGAGCCCATTTACATGAAATGTCCAGAATAAGCGAGTTCATGGAGACAGAAGGGAGATTAGCGGCTGCCAGAGGGCTGAAGGGAGGAGAAGGAGGAGTGAGGCCCAGTCAGAATGGGGTTTCCTTACGGGATGATGAAATGTTCTGGAAGGAGCGGTGGTAGTTGCACAATACTGCAGATGTCCTAAATGCCACTGAATTGTACACTTCAAAATGGGTTAAATGGTAAATTTTATGTTTATGTGTATTTTTACCACAATACATTTTTTTCAGGAAAAAGAAAAAAAGAACATGGCCCATCCTATCAGCCACCGCCCAGATCTCCCTGTCCCTTGCCTGTCCCAGAACTCAGTATGCTCTATTTAAGACTTTACAAGGTGCTCTGGGTCCCCATCCCATGAAGGTCTGAGTATCTGCTCTGCTCAATGAACTGAAGACGAAGTCAAATAAATTATGCCCAGATTGAATTTTCCTTTCTTGACAAGCCATCAGCCCCTTTGAGGGATCCTGGGTTTGCACATCTGCGACTGATCAAAAACCAGTGCGTTTGCAACAAAAAGGAAAGAAAGAAAGAAAAATCCTCCTGAGTCAGGCACAGGCAGACATGCAGGCACCTCCCCCACACAGCAAATGACGCCGGTGACAGAGGAAAGCAAAGTTCCAGTTCCCACAGGCCAAAGAGGTCAGTGCTCTGCCTCCAAAAACTTTCAAATGCAACCTACAAAGGGCCAGATACTTAACTTGGGGTCTTTTGAGGGATGAAGTGCAGGGGCTTTAAGGGACCTCGAGGTCTTCTTCCCTCATTCAGGCCTTCCCAGTCAAGCCAACTCTCCTCTCCAGGCCGGAGGGAGGACTCTGGGAGCTGGCATTGATCTGGGCTCCGGGACAGGGTTCTTAGGGCATTGGTACCTGTACCTGTGAGCAGTGTTGAGCCCAAGCCCAGGGTCAGTGGATCCCCTTCCAGCCTCACCCCAGTCGGGACCAGAGACCCAGATCCCTGCCAACGTTAAAAAACCCCCCACATGGCACGAGAAACCTTGACTGTAGCAAGCTCTGCCGTGACACTCATGTGGCCGGTCATTAGATGGCTACCTTCCCCCAGAATCTGGCACAGGGCCCAGCCAGGCTAGCAGCTCGACCCACCCTGGCTGTGTCATGTTGGGCACACACCTTATTAATTCTGAGCCTCAACTTACTCCTTGTAAAAAGCGCCCAGCTCATAGAACAGGCAGTGAGCTCTTCCGTGGGACGCCTGAGCATGTCTGGTCTGTAGCAAGCATCATATAAATGTCAGCTGCTTGTATTATTACGAATGGCATTATTACTATTCCTACTCTTACACCTAAGAGACTCTGCAAAAATCAAAATCACCTTCTTGGTTTCTCCTCCCTGGGTACATTGTCCAGCAGTTTTACCTGGACCTCCTTAAAATGAAACACGACCTGTGTGAAGGTCAGGTTCACAGGTGGAGGTGGCAGTGGGCGGAGAAGTGTCTTAAAGGAAGCAGGGTCAAGAGTACAGATGGGACCCCGGGGGGTGACAGCATTCCATGCCAGCTGGGGAACCTCAGGCAGGCACTTCACCTTGCTGAGCCTCAGTTTCCTCAGCTGTGAAGTGGGCATCCAGAGGCCTACTGTCCGGGGGTGCTGCAGCAATGACAGTACAAGTAAAGTGAGTGGCACAGACTGCGCACCTGCCGCATGGGCAACACAGCCCCACACCCACTCCTTCTCTTTAGTGGAAACAGCCAGAACAGGGGCAGAAGCAGCAAATCGGGTGCATACAACCCCAGGATCCCTGGGACTGGACAGCCGACAGCCACAACTCACGGCCTCAGTCTATTGGAGAGGGCCACGCCCCAGTCCTGTTCTGCAGGCTCTCTTCACCATCACACTCCACACCCTGGATGGGGAAAGCAGGCTCACCCCATTCTACCAGGGCAAGGGGTCCAAAGGCCCAAAAGGGAAACTCACAACCCCACTCTTGGCTGCAAGGCAAGCCAGGCATTTGCACGGGTTCCCAGACGCTTCTCTCAGCCAGAGCAGCAAGTCACATTTTGGCTGAGAGGCCCAATTCAAGTTGGACTGCGCCGAGCAGGCATCAGCAAAGTCCTCCCTGGCTTGTCCACCAGCCCAGCCTTCGCAAGGGAGGCTCTGGGTTGCACCACGTGAGGCGCCAGCCCTGGCTCCGTCCACGTGGGACGGCTGATCTCCCCCACCCTCCAGAGAGAGCCCCCAGCTTCCAGGGTAACTCTCCCCACGCAGGAATGATGCGGGTGCGCACTCTGGCTAAAGAGACCCAGAAATGTGTTCCCCCAAACTGCAGAACCCTGACATGGCCCCACGTCTCTCCACATCCCTGTGAAGCTCTGGAGGCAGCAGAGCGGGGTTCCAGCCTTGGCTCTGCCTGGACAACTTACTTCACCTCTCTGACCCTCAGCATCTTCATCTGAAATATGGGAAGAAGGCTACCTTGCAAATGAAATCATAGAGGGGCGTGACCCTCTAAACTGCAGCGCTGAGTGTACATGCCACAGATCACCCTGGCCCTCCAGCCATGAGCGGGACACATGCTAATGCCTGCCATATCCTTGCCAGCAGCTTTCCAGTTACTGACACCCCCCACGAACACAGGAACGCAACAAATGCTAGTGAATCGCACAAGGAGGGCAAGAGAGTAAACAGCCTCCAAGGAGAAGGGATCTGCGCTCATATCACCGTTGAATCCCGGCTCCCTGGCGTCCTGGCTGTAACGTCCTGGGCAAATGAGTTGTTCTCCCTGAGCCTCAGTTTCTCCATCTGCAAAAAGGCATGCCGCAAAGCTAGGTTCTGCAGTGCAAGCAGAGCACTCAGCGTGCTTCCACACACAGATGCCCTGCGAGGTGGCATCTGCTCTAGTGACTCCAGCTTCTCGGGAGGGTCATAGTTTACAAAAGGGAGAGGGGCACGGAAGTCACACTTACTCCTCAGGGCTCCAATTACCAGTTCGCTGGCGTCTCCCGCGTCGAGCAGCGGTAGCGGCGGCGACAGCGCGGGCACGGCAGGCACAGCGGGCACAGCGGGCAGACAGCTCAACGCAGGCAGCTGGAATCGCCCAGGGATGCGAGTGGGTGCCGGCGCTCAGCGCACGGCCTTTTGTAGGCTGCCGGGAGTTCCCCGAGGCCACGCCCCCAGGTGGCTGGCAGCGCTGATAGGATGGAGCAGCCCCGCCCCCGGCCCCGGCCCCGCCCCACAGGCTCGGCGGGCTGAAAGGAGGCGGGGCGCGGGCGACTGGTGGGCGAGCAGGGCGGGGCCGCTCGCCTCCAGGGCCGGCTAGGGACAGGGACATACTCAGCTTCATTGGCCACACAAATGTAGTTTTCACTGAGCGCTTATTTTGTGCCTGGCGCGTTGCCAAGCACTTTCCACCAGGGGCTTGCAAATTTACCAAATCCCAGCTCTCTACAGCTCAACTGGAAAATGGGACTTGAGAGGCGACCTCCCAGGATTTTAGCAAATGAAATCCGCAAGGGCTGGGCGCTGTGAACTGTGGCGCCGTGCAGAGTACACAGTTGCTGAGTTGACTCCTGCCCTCTACACGTGCTTCGAAAACTGACGCGCACTCTTCCCAATTTGCAGATGAAAAAAGGAACACTTGTCACAGGATGGGGGCGCTAGCACAAGGGTCCAGGCTCTGCGCTTCACTTTCATTACCCCCAGGAATCCAGGGAGGTGGAAATCATCCGATTTCACAGATCTAGTAGCTGAGGCTTAGAGAAGAGCATGCCCCAGTGCCGTAGCTAGGGGCAGCGCAGACCGGGAACCTATTTTGTCCGAAGGCATTTAGCATTCTTAACCTATGCAGGTATATGCGTAAATCACCTTCGAGCCAGATGAAATCACCTTTGTAAATCCACGTTCCTTAGGAACTGAGGGACTCCCGCAGGCTCCTCCCTCAGTCACAGAATGTGGACCTGTATGCAGGCATGGTGGGTGCTGGACCCAAAGGCACTGCTCATCTCCCCACCAAGACATCAGAATCAGCTCCTTCAGCATTCAGTTGTTCCCCAAACACCATCGAGTCACTCTGTGCGGGCCCTGTGCTGCGCAGCAGGGACAAACAAGACACCTCTGTGATCTCAGAATCTGGGGCCCCACGAGTCAGGCACGTGGGAGAAACAAGGATGGGGAATGGGTGGGACAAGGACCAGCTGCCTGGGTGACGTGGACTGAGACTGGGAGGCTTTGCCCAAGATTTTGGCGTGGCTCAAACGCAGGTACAGAATAGTGTAGATTGGCCGGGGGCGGTGGTTCATGCCTGTAATCCCAGCACTTCGGGAGGCTGAGGTACCTACCTCACCTGAGGTCGGGAGTTCGAGACCAGCCTGGCCAACATGGTGAAACCCTGTCTCTACTAAAAATACAAAAATTAGCGGGACATGGTGGTGCATGCCTGTAGTCCCAGCTACTTGAGAGGCTGAGGCAGGAGACTCACTTGAACTTGGGGGGCACAGGTTGCAGTGAACCAAGATCACGCCACTGCACTCCAGCCTGGGTGACAAGAACAAAACTCCATCTTAAAAATATAGTAACAGCGATTCCTCAAGGACCTAGAAATAGAAATTCCATTTGACCCAGCCATCCCATTACTGGGTATATACCCAAAGAACTATAAATCGTTCTGCTATAAAGACACATGCACATATATGTTCATTGCAGCCCTGTGTACAACAGCAAAGACCTGGAACCAACCCAAATGCCCATCAATGATAGACTGGAAAAAGAAAATGTGGTACATATACACTATGGAATACTACTCAGCCATAAAAAACGATGAGTTCATGTCCTTTGTGGGGACTTGGATGAATCTGGAAACCATCATTCTCAGCAAACTGACACAAGAACAGAAAGCCAAACACCGCATGTTCTCACTCAGAGGTGGGTGTTGAACAATGAGAACATGTGGACTCGGGGAGAGAAACGTCACACACTGGGGGCAGTTTCGGGGGTAGAGAGACAGCGGGGGATGGGAAAGGAAGGGAGGGTGGGGAGGGATAACATGGGGAGAAATGCCAGATACAGTATGCACCTAAAGTAAAATGAATAAATAAAAAAATATATATATAATGCAGATGTTCTTTATTACCTTTCTCTCTTTTTTCTTTCTCTTCTAAGTCTTTGAAGCATCATTCTTCAGATCCACTCACTGGCATGCAGTCATCCAATACATATTAAGCACCTACTATGTGCTGAGCTGTTTCAAGCACTGGAGGGTTTTCAGTGGTGAATAAGACTGTTCCAAAACAGCAGAGCTTGGATTGACAAAGGACAAAGCCAAGAGGAGAAGAGGTCTGTGTTGACAGATGCCTTTGGGGCCTGGCACGATGGCTCTGGCCTGTAATCCCAGCACTTTGGGAGGCCAAGGCAGGTGGATGCTTGAGCTCAGATCCAGCCCGGGCAACATGGCAAAATCCTGTCTCTACAAAAATTAGACAACGTGGCGGCACGTGCCTGTGGTTACAGCTACTCGGGAGGCTGAGATGGGAGGATTGCTTGAGCCTGGGAGGCGGAGGTTGCAGTGAGCTGAAATCAAATCCCTGCACTCCAGCCTGGCTGACAGAGCAAGACCCTGTCTCAAAACAAAACAAAACAAACACAAAACAACAGCAAAACCGATGCCCCTGAGTACCCGACCCAAAGCATTACACAGCCAAATCCTGCCACCCCCAGCAACCCTCCAGGCTGGTAGTGTTATTAGCTCCATTTTTCCAATAAGGGAACTGAGCACAGAACGTGTAAGTCACCTCCCTGAGGCCACACAGCTTCTGAATGGAGGAGTTGGGATTTGAATCACACACTCTCACCCACTCGGCTGTCACTGCCCATGACCAGGAAACCCTGGGTGCAGGGGAATGGAATAAACTGGTCCTCACTTCATCCTCTCTCCAGCAAAGGGGAAGCTACACAGAATCAGCCTTTTCGTAGGCCCAGCATATGGATGGGTGGCCAGTGGTCAATAGTGAAATTTTTGCTACTTTGCTTATCCAACCCTCATCTCCTAACAGACCCTCTGTCTAGCAACCCTGCAGGCTCCTCACCAGCCCAGCATGGCCCTGTGGAGACCCGGCCAGCCCAGACGCTCGAAGGACACCATCGGCAAAGCTGCAACCAGAGACCACTGCTATGCAAGCTGCAACTGCTGTCTGGCTGCATCATCCCATGGGACAGACTGAGTCCTTAGTTTGCTGGTTTGTGCCATCATCCAGTGTCAGGCTCGATTCAAATCCCAGCTCCTCCACTTCCAAGTTGTTGGCCTTGAGCAAGTCACTTCATAGCTCTGTGTTGCATGCCCCATCTGTGAAGTGAATGTGGTAATGATGGCATCTCTCTCTCTGTGGGCATAAATGGTTAATATATGGGAAATGATACACGGCCTGACACATAGGAAGTGTTGGTTAATACCATTATCATTAGAGCCAGCAAAGCAAAAAGAGAGAGAGGAGTTCAGTGGTGATCAACTTTTCCATCATGTTGCAATCTCAGAATCTAATTTCCAAAAAAAAAAAGGTGTTTCATGGGCAAGGGGGATCCCTGGGAAGTCCAAATGGGAGAGCACCAAGGTGTACCAAGGAAAGGAGCAAGATGGCCAGGCCTGTCCCAAGTGCCCCCTGGGAGGGGACTGGTCACCGATACCCTTGGAAATGCCAGCAAAGGATCCTATTTTGCTACCCAGGCAGGGAGTTAAATTATGGACAGTTTGAGGCAAAGGAAAAAAATCATCCTTCTGGTCACAATGAAGCCCAACCTGGAAAAACGAACAGACAGTCCTGGTGGAGCCACCCTAGAGGGCCCAGCCCTCTGCCCACTCTCTCTCTGGACCCAGATGGGCCAAGGGGAGGGCCTCGTACACGTCTGCCGAACGGCGGGTGGGGCTGGTGATCATAGATGTTATTTACATGATGGCAAGATCAGGGTCTTTCTTTCCTCTCAATGTGGTTGCTGTAGGGCTTCTGTCTTCACACCAATTTCTTATTCACCATTTATTTTATTCTATGAACTGGACATAAAGAGCAAAGGCCGGGCAGTCCCAGCTTTTCATTTGTTCCTGCCACACCCACTCAGCAGTTGCAGAATGTCATCAGCCCTCGGTCTGGCATCAAAGACCACTAAGAGCCTGGGCAACATGGTGAAACCCCGTCTCTACAAAAAGTACAAAAATTATCCAGGCATGGTGGTGCATGCCTGTAGTCCCAGCCATTCAGGAGGCTGAGGTGGGAGGATTGCTTGAGCTCAGGAGGTCAAGGCTGCAGTGAGCCGTGATTGCACCACTGCACTCTACACTCCAGCCTGGGCAAGAAAGCCAGACCCTGTCTCAAAGGAAAAACCCACTAACAATTTGAGGCAAGGAGACATAGGGGTGCCATTTTGTGATGGGTGATGTGTGATACGGTGCATCTTTCCAAGTCTTTTCCAGAAGACTTGGAAAACTTGTGCTCCCTCTGTATGAACAGGTGCTAATCACAATCCTCAAAGGCTCTCCATGGGACCCATTTCTCTCCCCTTGCTGGAGAGGAAGGGGCAAAGGTGACATCTTATACATCTTACACCAGCAGGTCATTCTTTGGGGGCAGTGGGGACTCTACTAGTGGGGAGCTCTGGGGCAAGGTCTGATCAATTGGAGTTGCAAGTAACGGAAATCCACTCAAGTCAGCTGAAGCAGAGAAGGGGACTGCTCAGGGGGATACTGGGTTATTTCAGAACCCAAGGCAAGTAAGACTCTCAAACAAGTAAAGGGAATCCTGGAAAGGCATCGGGCCCTCTGGCAGTCCTTTCCGTCTGCTTCTTCCCTCTGTGGACACAGCTCCCTTCTCCCTCTACAGCCAGGCCTCATCTATGCCCTGTGGACATGGCCATCCCATCAGCTTGAGGGGCTGGATCTCCTCTGTCCCAGGGCCCAGCTCAGGCTGTGCCTCACCGTCTCCCACTTCAACTCCCTAGACAGAGAATCTAATTGTCTGTTGGGAGCAGGTTTCTACCTGCAGTTCAACCGAGTGAGACCGACAGATGTTATCAGGCTGCACAAACGTGACGGGACAGTGCGGTGAGCTGGTGGGCTGGGTGACGGCAAAGATTCTGTGTAGGGTCTGTAGACACAGCCAGAAAAAAAGCCCAGAGTGGGACAACAGTTTTGGGTAAATAATCTACATCTAGGACTGAAGCCGACTGTCCGCCTTCCACCCATGTCCCCGCAGATCCCAGCCATCTCTGTGAAGGCCAACCTGACTTCCAACAACCACACCTGTGCCTGCCCTGGAGGGCTGCCCCGATCTGTCTGAACCCACACAGCCCATGAGCATGGTGGCCCATGAGTGCCTAGGATTTAATATCCCCTGGGACCACAGCTAACAACAGCAAATGGAGCTGGGGACATAAATACCCCAGATTTCTCGTCGTTGGCTGGGATGATTCGGAGCTGCTTCTCGGAGTTTCCCAGAGAGATTCTTCCAGCTGGCCATGTGGCAGCAGACTTAATAACCCACACCGTCAGCTCTCTTCCCTTCCCTGGAGCACTTGCCCTTCCCTTTCCTGTGTTTTTGCACCTCTCAAATAGACTGCCTGCCCCCAAATCCTCAGCTCAAGGTCTGCTTCTGGAAACCCAAACTAAGTCAAGGACCCCAAGGTTTGCAAAGAAGGTCTCAGGAGTCACTGCTGTTCTCCAGGGCGATCGTGCGTTCGTCCGTGTAGCCAATGGATGTGTGTTGAGCATCTCTTTTGTCCTCGGTGGGAGAGAAACAGGAGGGAACCAAGGAAGAATGCAGCACAGAGGAGAGGACGTTTTACAAGGAGAGCTTGGGAAGCCAAGGCGGAGCTGTGTTATTATTACTATTATTGTTAATAATTATTTGAGACAGGGTCTCCTGTCACCCAGGCGGAGTACAGTGGCATGATCATGGGCTCACTGCAGCCCCGACCTCATGGCCTCCCAAAGTGCTGGAATTACAGGTGTGAGCCACCACACCTGGCTGGTATTATTTAACTATATACAAACTATGACTCACGTAGGAAAAGTGAACACTTAATTCCAGAATACGATGGGCACGCACAGTTTAGGGCAAATTAAAGGAAAATTTTCATCCAACAGCAGACAAAAAATTTATCCAACGCGGGTAACTCCACCAGAAGTAATACAGGCAGAAAATGTAAATAGATTTTTAAGATAAATTAATGACAAGGGCCGTGAAATGCAAGCTCATTTTTTTTTCTTTTTGATGTCCTTCATGGAGGACTTTCTCTGGACCAGGCGTTACGAGGGAAAAGAGATGAGTAAGGCAGATGTGAGACAGAGATTTTGATGGAGGGACCCTGGGTGACCAGCAGACGCTGTCCTCCGGGCTAAAGACAGTAACACAAGGATCCAAGGGAGGGGTCAGCTTCAGGCATGCCTCATCCCAGGGCCTCAAACAGGACAGCCATCATCTCCGTGCCCTCTCCTCATCTCCCCTCTCCTCCCTGGTTCTACCTAGCCATGGCCATATTCCCTCCTATTACTCTGGGAGGCAGAGATGGTGGTCCCTGGCAGCTATCAACTCAACCTCTCCAGCTCTGTGACCAGCAGGGCTGGCACCATCCAACTTTGCTGCAAATCGAGAAACAAAAATCCCAGGGAAAGGCACTGATTGGCTGGCTTGGGTCACATGCCCTCTCTGGCAGATGATGTCATGCCCCATCCTGGTTCTCACACCCTGACTTCCCACCACCAGCGCATGCGTTCCTCAGCCTGAGTGCTTTTTCTGTGCATGGGAACCCATGGCGGGCTGGAATCAATGTGGGTCACGGCATCCAGCAGCAGCCTCAACCAGTGATTTCACAAGCACGGGGGCACACACACCCTGGCTCCCTCACCTCTCAGGGGGACCCTGAGGTGTGCTCCACAGTGGCTCCCCCAGTCTTCCGTGGGATTGAGCTCCAGGGGCCTGCACTGGCAGCTGACTCCATAGCCCACCCTCGATTGGCTGCCTTTCCTGTCTTACATCCCCACTCTTCCCCGGGATTTCCTGGGATCACTTCTCAAATAAACTACTTGCACCCACATTCTGTCTCAGAATCTGTTTGGGAGGGAACCCAACTTGAGACATCCAGCCATTGGAACAAGCCCCTGGCTATGGTCAGGGGAAGGGACCCTGTGACTGGCTGACCTGGGTGACATGCTCTCTGCCAAGGTCACTTGATCTGAGTGAGGGAAGAGCTGCTCCCCTAAGGAAGGAGGGCTGGGCAGAGAGATGGGCAAGACAGATGGATCTAGAATGATGCACAGGAGACAGGCTCGGGGCTCTCCAGGCAAGGACAGTGTGTATAGACTGGAGGCAGGAAAGCACACATGTGAAAATCTCAGGATGGAGGCGAGGCTGGAGAGGTGGATGCCTGCAAAGCATTTTCCACTTGAACCTTCACTAGAGTGAAGCCTGCAAATGAATTTAGACTCGAACCCACAGGGAACAGAGAATGAGGAGCCCCAGAAAGGCAAGACTTCCATTTTGGACAGATCCTAGCGGGCCTGTGGGGAGGGTGATCTGGAGTGAGAACTCCTGGCGTCAAAGAGCATGACATTCCGTCCCCCAGAACAGCATGCTTCCTCTGTGGGCACCTGGTGAGCCCCGGGCTGCCCAGAGAATGGCCTCACCCGGCGAGGCTTCATTTGGTGTGCAGCTCAGGGAGCCGCAGAGACACTGGCCTGCTGAAGCTGTCTCGGGAACGCCGGGACAGGCTACGGCCACTGCATGCTGCTCACTGCTTGGTAACACACGGGAAGCAGCTGGGACTGCCAAGTCCATCACCTGTGGAAGCTTTACGGGAATCCTGCACCCCATCCTCAGGTCAATGCTGTGAGGTAAGGTCTACAGGATCCCCATTTCGCCGAGGAGAAAACTGGGGTTCCAACGCATACAGCAAGTGCCAAGGACGGCACAGCAAGAGACACCGAGGGGTGGACCCAGCGGGCTGCAAAACCTGCCTCTTCACAATTCTGTCATGTGGCCATTCATTACTTGTAGGTCAAGTGCAGTCCTCTCTCTCCCAGCACCCCTGAATCTATTCAGGTCCTGAGTTCCCACTGTGAGCTTTCTGCTAGAGAGGGACACCTGCTCAGGCAATGAGGGGGTCAGAAGGGAGGTGTCCCCTTGAATTCTTGGGTTAGAAATTACTGTCATATTCATGGAGGCTTTAGCCACAAGGCTTAGGATGGAAACGCTTTTATGGTTTCAATAGTATGAAAAATTATCAGCTGGACACAGTGGCTCATGTCTGTAATCCCAGCACTTTGGGAGTCCGAGGCGGGTGGATCATGAGGTCAGGAGATCGAGACCATCCTGGCCAACATGGTTAAACCCTGTCTCTACTAACAATACAAAACTCAGCTGGGCGTGATGGCAGATGCCTGTAATCCCAGCTACTCGGGAGACTGAGGCAGCAGAATTGCTTGAACCCAGGAGGCGAAGGTTGCAGCGAGCTGAGATCGCACCACTGCACTCCAGCCTGGGTGACAGAGGGAGACTCCATCTCAAAAAAAAAAAAAAATTATCCCAGAATGCTCGTGAATCCATCCTTCCGAAGCCAAGGAAAGATCTATAAAAAGCGATCAGGTTGCCAAGTCATCAACACCCAGGGTGGCAGGTGGTGGCTGCGCTGTGACTCTAAGGCCAGCTTCCCAGGTCTCCATCTCACTGTCAGGTCCCTATCTCACTGTCAGGTCCCTTCTACCACAAAAGTCCCCAGCAGTGACACAGACAGCTCAAGTTGCCTCCCAGTGTCTTCTCTGCTTTCTTCCTTAATAACAGGAAGATTCCTGACTTCTAAATGTGTGCGTTGTACTCAACTAAAGGTGATACTCCCCTGCCTACCTCACAGCTTCTCCTGTCCATAGAAATAAGTTTTAGCCAAAGAGAAGTGAGTGGGACAGTCACTAGGACTGTCTAGGACAACTCTTTAAAGGAAGGAGGAAGTGTGTCCTTCATGTTCTCCTTCCTCCTTCCTGCTTGGAATAAGCGTATGATGTCTGGAACAAAGCAGCCACATTGGGCCATGAGGTGCCGTGGGAACGGAAGGCCTAAATGGTGGATCTTGAATCCCTGACACTACAGGTCTCTATACCAGTCCCACTGCCTATGTCACATTTCTTTTATATAAAGGAGAGACACATTTCTATCCCCATTTAGATGGGGGAGAAGAGGAATGGTGTTTGCTACCCACAGTGGCTAAACCTGATACACCTTTAGTTTAAAACTGAAAATAGGCCAGGCACAGTAGCTCACACCTAGAATCTCAGCACTTTGGGAGGCTGAGGCAGGAGGATCACTTGAGGCCAGGAGTTCAAAAACAGCCTGGACAACACAGTGAGACCCCATCTCTACACAAAATAAATTAGCTGGGTGTGGCGACATGTGCCTGTTGCCAGATAAATGACAGCATTCCTTTCTTAGGACTTCCCACCTACTTGGAAGGCTGAGGTGGGAGGACCGCTTGAGTCCGGGAGGTCAAGACTGCAGTGAGTCGTGATCCCCTGCACTCCCGCTGGGGCAACTGAGCGGAAAATAAAAGTGAAAATAGATCTAAAGTTAGAACAAGGGAGTTTTTTTGTTAATGCGTCTTGGCTTTCTTTCCTTTGAATCCTCCATCTGGCACCTCTTCATCCTTAGGGGAAAACCACAAAACGGAAGGATCATTGCATCTCTACAAGAAGTGGGGCTGGGGGGCCCATCGTGCAATGTCGTAAGAGACTCCTTGCTGAGGCCACTTTGTAACCACCACCCCGGACAGCCCAAGATCAGATCTGAAGCACACCTGGATTCCCGCCATCCCCCGAGTTCCTGCCTTTCTTCTTTCTTCATCATCCAAGCTTAGGAGTCAGAGAACCCGGTTGATGGCCTGGGAGTGGGAATTCCTCAGAAAAACAGCCCCCTTTGGCAAATGCTGCTGCTGTGACCACTTCCTCCCCTGGCGGACAACCAGGAGGCTTCTCCAGAGGAGACGTGGCCCTGGGCTTCACATCCAGGGTGTGGTTTCTGGAAGATTCTAAACCTGTCAGGCCACGAAGAAGCCAGGCCTCTGGATGCTGCTGGTCCTGCAGATGGTGTACCCAGCTTCAGGGTGTGTGCTGGGGCCTCTGTGTGAGCCTAGATCCCTCCGCACCAGCCCGGAACTGAATGGAAACTTCTCCCACCACGCCCCTGGTAAGGACCCATCAGCACCCCCGCGGGGTCCCCAGGGCCCCTGTCGGGGGTGAACCCTACCTCCAATGCTTCCTGGCTTGAGACCCTGGACACCTGCCTTGGCTTCTCTGCACCTCAGTGTTGCATCTTTAAAATGTGAATGATAATAAGACCCCCTTCCTAACACGGGTGTGCCAGGCAGGTTCACTATTGGAGTTCTCGTCTAGTCATCTCGCCTCCATCTTTGCTCTCCGAGTCATCAACACTCCAGTCTCTGTAAACACTGTGACTACTATCGCCCTACTATCAGCTGCTGTAATCACCCCACCCCAGAAAAAAAATTAAATAAGTAGCGTTTCTAGTGAAAGCTTGAAAAGCAAGTACATGACAAGTATTCCTTTCTTAGGCATAACGAATTATCCCCAAGTGGGTGAATTAAACCAGCAGAAATGTATTCACTCCTAGTTCCAGAAGCCAGAAGTGAAGTCAAGATACCGGCAGGGCTGTGCCCCCTCTGAAGGCTCTAGGGGAGGCCTCCCTGCCCCTGCCGGCTTGCCATGGCGACTGTATACCCCTGGAGATCCCTGGAGTTCCCTGGAGATACCTGCAGACCCCTGGAGCTCCCTGGAGATCCCTGCAGACCCCTGGAGTTCCCTGGAGATCCCTGGAGTTCCCTGGAGGTCTCTGGAGATCCCTGCAGACCCTGGAGTTCCCTGGAGTTCTCTGGAGACCCCTGGAGTTGCCTGGAGAGCCCTGGAGTTCCCTGGAGGTCCCTGGAGATCCCTGCTGTTCCCTGCAAACCCCTGGAGTTCCCTGCAGACCCTGGAGTTCCCTGGAGTTCTCTGGAGATCTCTGGAGTTCTCTGGAGAC
>PVKP010020171.1:0-41197 GCA_004027715.1 Plecturocebus donacophilus | reverse complement strand
CAAAACAAAAAAAAAAAGTAATACGTATGATACACCCCACGACCAGTATGAGTGTTGTTTGGGGGTTTAGAGAGGGGACTCACTGTGTTGGGTTAGGGTGATCAGAGAAAACTCCACGGAGGACGTGTCCAGTGAAACGGACCTCAAGAGTAGATGGGATTCTGACATGTCAAAATGGATGATATGGAGGTTATCTTAGGCACAGGAAAGAGCAAAAACATGATTTAAACAGAGATGTACTTTTTGGAATAATGTTCTACAGAGAAATGCCTTTTCTTCGACTTGACCTATCTGTTAAAAAAAGAAACCTCCAGAATAAGTAGTTTGACAGTTTTAAACATCTAGTATAAAAACATACTTTCTTTGAAAGCCCATTTCCACCATCATTATAGATTTGTGCTCAGTCATTGCATTTTCTTAAATCCTCGTTACCTGTTGTGATTAGCTATGGAACTCCACCTGGAGAGGGATTTATAAGAGATGAAGGGGTCTGCTGGCAAATAAGCATGTATCAGAGCCCCAGCTGGGGCGTTGTTAGTGTGGGTCAGCTAGAACAAGTTAAGGCCAGAAAACCAGGCCCACCTAACAGGAGAATGGCGAGTCACATATGTAAATAAGACTTGGGGTTGTTGATTTAGGAAATCTCTACAAAGAAATACGTATCATGTTTGCAAAGCAGACCACAGACATGTGGTACAAGCACTATTAGCCAAAGCTGCTAACCTATTCTACATTTGAGAGTATTCAACTAACCAGCTGCGAAAAGCTTAGCTGGAGATTCGGCAACGGGCAGTCAGCAAGCGTGTATGAGAAGCAGTGTATTCATTCCGGAGTCCAAAACAGAACATATGGCTGGAGAAATGAAGGAGCGAAACATGCAGGGAAGAGGGGGAAACATTTGCAGGGAAGTATTCGGCTATCAAGAACAAGGCTGGAATATAGTGCTCATGGAATCAGGCATCAAGCAAAAAAAAAAAGATAGTAAACTGGTTTGTCACCAAAATGAAGTTCCAAGAACCCGATTTAAGGCTTAAGTAATGGATCACTGGTCTAGGGCCAATAGGCCTGGGGCCTGAGCTCAAGCCTCGTGGTAGAGAGGCTCGAAAATGTCCCTAGTGATCTCTCCCTCCTGGTATGCACACCCTGGTGTGATCCTCTTCCCATAGTTGTGGGTGGCACCTGTGACTTGCTTCTAACCAACAGAGTGCAGCGAAGACGGTAGCGTGACATCTCTGTGATTCTGTTACGTGAGATTTTAACTCTTGCCTTCCCGTCGCACTCTCCTTATTGCTGCTCTCCCATGCTGGCTCCGATAGAGGAACGCTGCCATATGAAGAAGCCCACATGGCAGGCAACCAAAGGCAGTTGCTGGGCAGCAGCCAGCGAGGACCTGAGGTTCTCAGTCTGATAGCCTGCGAGCAACTGAAGCCCGCCAAAACCCCTGTGAACTTATAGGTGACCCTCAGATGCGACCCAGCACTGTGGACCCTGTGATGGTAGCCTTGTAAGAGATGCCGAAGCAGAGGAAGCAGCTGAGAATGAACTTCCAGATTTCCAGATTTCCAGTGGTAGAAGCCCGAGATAATATGTGTGCTATCTGAAGTCCAAGGTGTGGTGGTTCGTTGCACATAGTCGTTGAGTTGGTGGTGGTGAAGGGAAGTGAACAGAGGGAGTTTTATGGCCTTGAAGGCAAAGGCTAGCGAAAACAGACAAATGGACAGAGTTGAGTCCTCTCTGTGTGACAGTCATCGTCAGCAGCAAGGGGACGGACACACCAGCGCCCTAACTCTTCTCCTCTCTCTCGCTGTCTCTGTTCCTGCTGGGATATCACCATTTCGTGGGGTACACTTTCTGACTGCAAGGCTGTGAATCAATAAAAGGGTAATGCAAGGAGGCCGAGCTCTCCTTTTAAACGAATACCAGGTCCAGTTTCAGTGCCTCACATGGAAATAGAATTTGGCTTAAACCCCATCGTGTATAATCCAGTTGAAATTGCTGGAACAAAAATAGAATTTAAAATTGATAATCAGAAACATGTTTAGTGTTCTTAGTGAACTTAAAAATAAACCTTTTGTATGTTTGTAAGTCCTTATATTTGCTTGATTCCAGTTTTGTTCTTCCTCTCTACTCTTCAGTGGAATCAGTTATTTTCCTTGTAGACACCGAGAAGAGCAACGTGGAGTCTTGATCTCCAAAGATATTACACTCTAATAGCTTACTGCAGATGAAATGTGAAATGCTTTTGCTTTCTGTATAAAACAATACTATATTTTAGGAAATAGATGGAAATGAGGAGTCTATTAGATACTACCACAAAATCTGAGATTTAAATTATGTTCCTTTTTCTTCCACAGATTCATTTTGTAACCTTGGTAAACTTAGCCTTTTTGGCGTGTGTGTTCACTTTCAAAAAGGAAATGTTACATAAATAGAAAAGGTTTTAGAAAAATTTTCAGTATATTGTACTGTTTGAATGCCTATTTGAAAAAGTTTTATCTTAAGATCTAACATAAGACCAATAACCATATGTATCATATCAGTTCCTAGTTATAGAACATTGTATTTTCCTATATTAATAACTATTTCTAGGTGTCCAAAATTAAAAGCTTATTTCTTTTGTTTAAAATTTGGTTACAGGAATGAAACATCTCCTGTGCAATGTAGAATTGTGAATACTTAGAAATGTTTGGCAATTAGATTTTTTTAAATTGTCTATTTTTATAAATTTTTTTCCAACTTCATAATAAGGATCTTAATTAGACATCTTAGTATGTTTGTAACTTTTTACTCTATTAGAGCCTGCTTTTGTTTATAGCTAACAGGCACATTTTGCAGTATTGGGATATTTTTTGTAAGATTAGAGAAGAGGAAAAAGAGAATGAAACTAGAAAACCTAAATTAAAACTTTGACTAAATCAAATCAGAAGTCATTTTTTACCTAAAATAAAAAGGCCTTTTTGTTGCAACAAATTAAATTTAGTAAGAAATCTATAGTGACAAATAACTTCTTTTCAAAGTACACTGCAATTGACATTCAATATTTCTGGAAGTTGGTTATAAACAACTTTAAATAAAATGCTCCAGTGACTTAGGCTCTGGTAGACTTTAAATGGTTTTGTTGCAAAGAGTTCCTGTAGACTGATGACTGAAGAAAGATCTGAGATCATGTCTTGAGAAGTCAAGATAATGTTTATGCCTACAAGTTTCTGGGAAAAGGAAAAGAGGAAGTAGAAATAGTTAAACTAATAAAAATTATTATTGAAAATGAGGGACTCTTCCCTAACTCATTCTATGACACCAGCATCATCCTGACACCAAAACCTGGCAGAGATACAACAACAAAAAAAGAAAACTTCAGACCAATATCTGATGAACATCGATACAAAAATCCTCAACAAAATATTGCCATACTGAATCCAGCAGCATAGCAAAAAGTTTATCTATCACAATCAAGTAGGCTTCATCCCTGGGATGCAAGGTTGGTTCAACATATGCAAATCAATAAATGTCACTCATCACATAAACAGAACTAAAGACAAAAACTACATGATTATCTCAATAGGTGCAGAAAAGGCCTTTGATAAAATCCAACATCCCTTCATGTTAAAAACTCTGAATAAACTAGGTATTGAAGGAACATACCTCAAAATAATAAGAGCCATGTATGACAAACGCACAGCCAATATCATACTGGATGGGCAAAAGCTGAAAGCATCCCCCTTGAAAACCAGCACATGACAAGGATGCCTTTTCTCACCCTCCTATTCAACATAGTGTTGGAAGTTCTGGCCAGGGCAATCAGGCAAGAGAAAGAAATGAAGGTTATTTAAATAGGAAGAGAGGAAGTCAAATTATCGTTGTTTGCAGATGACATGATTCTGTATCTAGAAAACCCCATCGTCTCAGTCCCAAAGTTTCTTAAACTGATAAACAACTTCAGCAAAGTCTCAGGATACAAAATCAATATGCCAAAATCACTAGCATTCCTATACACCAATAGCAGGCATGCAGAGAGCCAAATCAACAATGAACTCGCATTTACAATTGCTACAAAGAGAATAAAATACCTAGGAATATAGCTAACAAGGGAAGTGAAGGACCTCTTCAAAGAGAACTGCAAACCGCTGTTAAAAGAAATCAGAGAGGACACAAACAAATGGAAAAACATTTTAGGATTGAATAGGAAAAATTAATATTGTGAAAATGGCCATACTGCCCAAAGCAATTTATAGATTTCTATTTCTAATTCTAATGCTATTTCTATTAAACTACCATTGACATTCTTCACACAATTAGAAAAAACTATTTTAAAATTCATATAGAATGAAAGAAGACCCTGAGTAGTTAAGGCAATCCTAAGCAAAAAGAATAAAGCTGGAGGCATCATGCTACCTGACTATACTACAATGCTACAGTAACCCAAATGGCATGGCACTTGTGCAAAAACAGACACATAAACTAATGGAACAGCATAGGGAGCCCAGAAATAAGACTGCACACCTACAAGCATCTGGTCTTTGACAAACCTGACAAAAACAAGCAATGGGGAGAGGATTCCATATTTAATACACAGTGCTGGGAGAATTGGCTAGCCGTGTGCAGAAAATTGAAACTGGGCACCACATACAAAAGTCAACTCAAGACAGATTAAAAACTGAAATGTAAAACCCAAAACAGGAAAAACCCTAGAAGAAAACCTAGGCAATACCATGTAGGACACAGGCACAGGAAGAGATTTTATGATGAAGATACCAAAAGCAATAACAACAAAAGCAAAAATAGACAAGTGGAATCTAATTAAGCTAAAGAGCTTCTGCACACCAAAAGAAACTATCAACAGAGTAAACAGACAACCTACAAAATGGGAGAAATATTTCACAATCTAAGCAGCTGACAAAGGTCTAATATCCAGCATCCATAAGGAACTTAAAGACATGTATAAGGCAAAAAACAAAACAAAACAAAACAAAAAACAACTCCATTAAAAAGTGGGCAAAGGACATGAACAGACAGTTCTCAAAAGGAGACATACATGTGGCCAATAGACATATGAAAAAAAGCTCAACATCACTGATGATTAGAGAAATGTAAATCAAAACCACCATGAGATACCATCTCTTGCCAGTCAGAATGGTTTTTATTAAAAAGTCAAAAAACAACAGGAGCTGGCAAGGTTGTGGAGAAACAGGAACACTTTTACACTGTTGGTGGGAGTGTAAATTAGTTCAACTATTGTGGAAGACAGTGTGGCAATTCCTCAAGACCTAGAGACAGAAATACTATTTGACCCAGCAATCCCATTATTGGGTATATACTCAAAGGAATATAAACCATTCTATTATAAAGATACATGTATGTGTATGTTCAATGATGCTATTCACAATAGCAAAGACGTAGGATTAACCTGAATGCCCATCAATGATATATTGGGTGAAGAAAATGTACATATACACCATGGAATATTATGCAGCCATGAAAAGGAAGGAGATCATGTCCTTTGCAGGGAGATGGATGGAGCTAGAGGCCATTTTCCTTAGCAAATTAATGCAGGAACAGAAAACCAAACACTGCGTGTTGTCACGTATAAGTGGGAGTTGAATGATGAGAACACATGGACACATAGGAGGGACCAACACACACTGGGACCTATTGGAGGGTAGATGGTGGGAGGAGGGAGAGGATCAGGGAAAATAACTAATGGGTACCAGGCTTAATACCTGGGTAAGGAAATAATCTCTACAACAAACCACCATGACAACGTTTACTTATGTAACAAACCTGCCCATTCTGCACATGTACCCCTGAATGTAAAAGTTAGAAATTAAAAAAAAGTTATTAGCAAAACCCAAAAACCAAAAAAATTAATTGACTTTTAATGTAAAAGAACATAATTTTAAAAATACTTGGCATTATTCTGGAAAATAACTTTTGATAGAATAAAGTAACATGTGCTGAGTAATGTGTTTTGATTATCAATGGACCGCATATATAATGGTGGTTCCATAAGATTATAATGGCACTGAAAAATTTCTGTTGCCTAGTGACATCATAGCCATCATAATGTCTCAGTACAATGCATTAGTCCTGTGTTTGTGGTGATGTGGTGTAAACAAATCTACTGTGTTCCCAGTCATATAAAAATCTAGCACATACAAACATGTACAAATGACTAAGTTACTGTTTTACATATCTTACTGTGCTAGTCATTTCAGAACGTACTCCTTCTACTTATATAAAAAAATGTGAACTGTAAAACAGCCTCACGCAGGCCCTTCAGGAAGTATCCAGAATAAGGCATTGTTACCATAGGAGATGACGGCTCTTTGCATGTTACTTCCCCTGAAGACTTTCCAGTGGGACAAGATTTGAGGTGGAAGACAGTGATATTGATGATCCTGACCTCGTGTAGGCATAGGCTAATATGTGTGCTTATGTCTTAGTTTTTAAAAAACAATTTTTTAAAAGTAAACAAAAATTGAACATAGACAAAGACGTATAGAATAAAGATAGAAAATATTTTTGTGCTCGCTTTGGCAGCACATATACTAAAATTGGAACGATACAGAGAAGATTAGCATGGCCTCTGCACAAGGATGACACGCAAATTCGTGAAGTGTTCCATATTAAAGAAAAAAACAAAAAGAAAATATTTTTGGACAGCTGAACAATGTTTGTGTTTTAAGCTAAGTGTTATTACAGAAGAGTTAAAAACTTAAAACAATTAAATATTTACAAGTAAAAAAGATACAGTAAGCTAAAGTTAATCTATTTTTGAAGGAAGAAATTTTACAAATAAATCTAGTGTAGCCTAAGTGTTCAGTGCTTTTAAAGTCTACAGTAGGGCACAGTAATATCCTAGGCCTTCGCAGTCACTCACTGGTCACCAGCTCACCCAGAGCAACTTCCAGTCTTGCAAGCTTCATTCATGGTAAGTGCCCTATGCAAGTGTACCTGCTTTTGAAATCTTTTATACGATATTATTCCTGCATCTTTTCTATATTTACATATGTTTAGATGCACAGATACTTAACACTGTGTTAAAATTGCCTATAGTAGTCAGTATGGTCACATGCTGTACAGGTTTGTAGCCTAGAGCTAATAGGTTGTGTCAGATAGCCCAGGAGTGTAGTATGCTATACCATCTAGGTTTGCACAGTACACTCTATGATGTTTGTGCAAAGATGAAATTGCTTAACAATGCATTTCTTAGAATGTAGCCCCATCTTTGGCCCAGGGCAGTTGCTCACGCCTGTAATCCCAGCACTTTGGGAGGCTGAGTGGATCACGAGATCAGGAGTTTGAGATCAGCCTGGCCAACATGGTGAAAACCCGTCTCTACTAAAAAGTACAAAATAATTAGCTGGGTATGGTGGTGGGCGCCTGTAATTCCAGCTACTCAGTTCAAATTCCAGCTATTCATTTGAACCCAGGAGGTGGACATTGCAGTGAGCCGTGATCATGCCATTGCATTCCAGCCTGGGCCACAGGGCAAGACTCTGTCTTGAAAAAAAAATGTATCCCCGTACTTAAGCAACATGTGACTGTAGCGTATATGCAAAATGTTAAAATTAAATAAGATAAATCTATGTAATATATAAGTAATTATCACACTACAAAGTTAAATGTAAAAGATGACATATAATAAATATATTTATATACAGTTGATTCTCGTAATTACTGTGGTTATGTTCCATAAAGGTGCTGCCAATACTGAATTAGCAAATATGGGGCCACTGCTCCTAGGAGAGGTACTGATAGATACAGATACAGATAGAGCTATAACCACATACACACATATCTTGACACAGATTATATGATCATAAATCCTAAAGATGACTAGATTCTATTTTCTTTTCATGTTTTCTAGAATTTCTAAAATTCTATTTTACAAAAGAGAAAACATGGTTCAGAAGTGTGGTTTGCCTGAGGTCACTCCACTGACCAGTGTTAGACAGGCATAGGGCTGGAGCTTCTGGCACTATGCTGCAGTGCCCCACCCAGCTCCATCCTCTGGTCAGCTCTGAATGAAACTTAAAAGAAGCAGAGGGAGACTGCTGACCTTAGCCGGGGACCTGTGCAGAAGGGGACTCAAAATTTTCCTCTCTCAGTTAATGTACACAAATCAGTAGCTCTACTATACACCAACAGTGACTAAGGCGAGAATCAAATCAAGGACTGAACCCCTTTTACAACAGCTGCAAATAAAATAAAATAAAATACTTAGGAACATGCTTAACCAAGGAGGCGAAAGACTTCTACAAGGAAAACTAGAAAACACTGCTGAAAGAAATCATAGACAGCACAAACAAATGGAAACACATTCCATGCTTGTGGATGGGTAGAATCAGTATTATTAAAACGAACATATTTCCGAAAGCGGTCTACAAATTCAACGCAATTCCCATCAAAATATCACCATCATTCTCCACAGAAGTAGAAAAACAATCCTAAAATTCATACAGAACCAAAAAACAGCCCACAGAGCCAAAGGAAGACTAAGCAAAAACAAAAATCTGGAGGCATTACATTACCCACCTTAAACGATACTGTACAGCCATAGTCACCAAAACAGCATGGTATTGGTATAAAAATAGGCACATAGACCAGTGGAACAGAACAGGGAACTCATAAATAAACTCAAATACTCACAGCCAGCTGATTTTTCACAAAGCAAACAAAGACATAAAGAGGGGAAGGGACACCCTATTTAACAAATGATGCCTGGGATAATCAGAAAACCTCATGTAGGAGAATAGAATTGGATCTTCATCTCTCACTTTATACAAAAATCATTTCAAGATGGATCAAAGACATAAATCTAAGGCCTGAAACCATAAAAATTCTAGGAGATAACATCAGAAAATCCCTTCGAGATGTTGACTCAGGCAAAGAGTTCATGACCAAGAACCCAAAAGCAAACGCAACAAAAAGAAAGATAAATAGATGAGACTTAACTCAACTAAAAAGCTTCTACAAAGCAAAAGAAATAGTCAACAGAGTAAACAGACAACCCACAGAGTGGCAGAAAATATTTGCAATTTATACATCCAACAAATCACTGATATCCAGAATCTACAAGGAACTTAAACAAATGGACAAGAAAAAAACAAACAATCCCATCAAAAAGTGGGCTAAGGACATGAATAGACAATTCTCAAAGGAAGATAGACAAATGGCCACCAAACATATGAAAAATGCTCAACATCACTAATTATCAGGGAAACACAAATCAAAACCACAATGCAAATCAAGATCACTCCTGCAAGCCAATGGCCATAATCAAAAAAATAAAAAATAATACCTGTTGGTGTGGATGTGGTGAAAACAGAACACTTTTACACTGCTGGTGGGAATGTAAACTAGCACAACTACTGTGGACAACCGTGTGGAGATTCCTTAAAGAACTAAGTTCTAAAAATAGAACTATCATTTGATCCAGCAATCCCACTATTGGGTATCTACCCAGAGGAAAAGAGTTATTATAAGACACGCATGTTTATAGCAGCACAACTCAAAACTGTAAAACATGGAACCAGCCCAAATGCCCATCAGTCAACGAGTGAATAAAGAAAGTATATCCACTTGTCGTTGGTTCCTTTTTTGTGCCGTAAAAAGGAACAAAATAATGGCATTTGTAGCAAGCTGGATGGAACTGGAGACCATTTTTCTAAGTGAATAACTCAGGAATGGAAAACCAAACATCCTGCATTCTCACTCATAAATGGCAATATGGATACAGGCTGGGCACAGTGGCTCACACGTGTAGTCTCAGCACTTTGGTAGGCCAAAGTGGGCAGATCACCTGAGGTCAGGAGTTGGAGATCGGCCTGGCCAACATGGCAAAACCCTGTCTTTAATAAAAATACAAAAATTAGCCGGGCATGGGGGCACACCTGTAATCCCACCTACTTGGGACACTGAGGCACAAGAATCACTTGAACCCAGGAGGCGGAGGTTGCAGTGAGCCAAGATTGTGCCACTGCACTCCAGCCTGGGCAGCAGCACGAGACTCTGTCTCAAACATTTAAATAAAAATAATGGATAAATAGGGACATAAATATTTCAATATGGTTTATGATTCTACAATAAAATATGGTCCTGAGTGGCTTATACCATGCAAGTTTAAAAAAATATCTAACATTATTATTATTTTTTTAATTATAGGAAAGCAAACATGCAACAATGTAACTCAATGATTTTATGTGTGTGTGTGTGTGTGTGTGTGTGTGTGTGTGTGTACTCTACATATCCATGTAGCTTCAACACATATTAAAATAATGTTTCCAATACTACATAAGTTTGTTTCCCACTTCAGAGTTAATACCAATTGCTTCCTGCAGAGAAAACTCACTATTCTGGATTTATTTTCCAACTATTTTCTTGTTTCATTGCTTTGGATAGAGACTCAAGTCAATGTTGAATAGTAACCTACAATAGCCCCTTTCACAAGAGATAAAAGACTACCCAAAGAATGGTATCAAGCTGGGACAACTTAAAAAACTAATGTGGGCCGGGCATGTTGTCTCATGCCTGTAATTTCAGTACTTTGGGAGGCTGAGGTGGGTCGATCATCTGAAGTCAGGAGTCTGAGACCAGCCTGACCAACATGGTGAAACTTTGTCTCTACTAAAAACACAAAATTAGCTGGGCATGGTGGTGGGTGCCTGTAATCCCAGCTACTAGGGAGGCTGAGGCAGGAGAATCACTTGAACCCAGGAGACAGAGGTTGCAGTGAGCTGAGATTGTACCACTGCACTCCAGCCTGGGCGATAAGAGTGAAACTCCAAACTTTGTCTCAAAATAATGATAGTAATAATAACAATGTGAACTCCCTAGAATAAAGCCCAGTGAGCTGTCATTTGGAAATACCTGAGTTGTCTCTATAAATAAATCAAGTTCAGAATTTCCTTATAATGCCATAAGCTATCTCTACGGAAGTGGTCCAAGAGAAAAAAGCACCATCCCCATCCCCTTTAAGTTGTCTTTAGATAACATTGCCAACAAACCTACCAACTGCCTCAAGAAGAGCAGCTAAGAGCAGGAAGGCTCAAATTTAACTCCCTCTATTAACCAGCTATATGATCTCGAATAAATTATTTAACTAAGTCTCAGTTTCCTTACATGTAAAATGTGATAATGATAAGTTAATGTTATTCTGAGGACTAGGTGAGGTAATCTAAGCAAAATTCTTAGAAGAATGTCTGCTGAATGCTCAGAAACAATTTTGGTGTCATATTTTCAAATAACAGTATCTCAATTAAAGAGTTAATGACATTAAAGTTGGCTTTCATTTGGTAGTTTGCTCTTGGACGTAAAGAATATAAAAATTAGGTTGAGTGAGGTGGCTAACTCCTGTAAACCTGCACCTTGGGAGGCTGAGGTGGGAAGATCACCTGAGGTTAGGAGTTCGCCTGGGCAACATGGGGAAACTCCATCTCTACTAAAAATACAAAAATTAGCTGGACGTGGTGATACACATCTGTAAGCCCAGCTACTCAGGAGGCTGAGGCAAAAGAATCACTTGAACCTGCTTGAACCTGGGAGATGGAGGCTGCAGTGAGTTGAGATGGTGCCACTGCACTCCAACCTGGGCCACAAGAGCAAAACTCCGTCTCAAAAAAAACCCAACTATTTATATATGTTCAAGCAATTCTGCTGCCTCAGCCTCCCAAGAAAGCTTTAATTATATATATAATAATGTAATTATAAATAATTATATATACAATATATAATTATGATTTATTATAATTATATTATTACATATAATATTAAAGCTTTCTTGGGAGGCTGAGGCAGCAGAATTTCTTGAACCCAGGAGGTGGAGGTTGCAGTGAGCAGAGATTGCTCCATTGCCCTCCAGCCTGGGCAAAAAGAAGAGCGAGACCCCATCTCAAAAAAAAAAAAAAATTAAATAAATAAATAAAGGCTTCTTACAATTTATTTATTTATTTGAGACAAGAGTCTCACACTGTCTCCTAGGCTGGAGTGCAGCGGCGTGATCTCAGCTCACTGGAACCTCTGCCTCCTGGGTTCAAGCGATTCTCCTGGCTCAGCTTTCTGAGTAGCTGGGGCTACAGGTATGTGCCACCACGCCTAGGTAATTTTTGTATTTTTCGTAGAGATGGTGTTTCACCATGTTGTCCAGGATGATCTCCATCTCTTGACCTTGCGATCCTCCCACCTTGGCCTCCCAAAGTGCTGGGATTACAGGCGTGAGCCACTGCGCCTGGCCTACAATTTTGCTAGAATTTTGAACTAAAAGAAAAAAAAATCTCTGTTGATTTTTGACTCTGACAATGACTGACATTAAAGAAGCAATCTAACCTTAAATCTACTCCAAGTATTTATTTTCTTCTCCTTCTCTATTTAACCAATAGGAAGATATGAATATACTATTTAGTCTTTTAGAAATATATTACAAAATAAAACAATAAATAAAGCATTATCATTTCCATTTAGGAAGCAATTTTTAGGAAGTGAATGGGAATTATTTTGAGGTATCCTACAAAATAAATGTTTGAGGTATGGAAGTAACTTCATGCATTTTAGAGTTACATAGATTTATAGAGCTCACTGAGAGTTCTGACCTAAGCTGAATAGTCTTAGTTCACCTGATCTGACAAATAGCTGACAGCGTTGTGGGTGTTTACTTATAGAGAAGCAAGATTGACTGATGAGTCAATAAGCTGGAAGAGTTATATTAAACCGTGACCAGAAACTCTGATGCACTCTGATACCAGAGAGTCTATGGAACTGTGCCTTTGGCAAGAATAAAGTCTGACAAAGTATATTAACTAGAAAATATATGCTTGGATAAGAAATACAATAGGTCAATGAGAAAGAGTTGTCTCTTGAATGGGCCTTTCAAATGACACACATTGAACGGCCCATTTGGAGACATGTTGAGTAAATCAAGGCACCGTTCTTTTAGCATTCCTTTATTGTTATTCACATTGATATTTCCATGTCTCTACTTCCAAGACTGAGTTTTAAAGAACTGGATCTTAATTATCTCTGTATCCTTAGCACCCAACAGACACTTGAGACCCTCAAGTATGTTTTATATCAGTGATTTTCTTTTTCTTTCTTTCTTTTTTGGAGATAGAGTGAGACTCTATCTCACTCTGGCTGGAGTGCAGTGGCATGATCTCAACTCACTGCAACCTCTGCCTCCCGGGTTCAAGGAATTCTCCTGCCTCAGCCTCCTGAGTAGCTGGGACTACAGGCACGAGCCACCATGCCCAGCTAAATTTTGTATTTTTAGGAGAGACAGGGTTCACCATGTTGGCCAGGATGGACTCAATCTCTTGACCTCGTGATCCACCGGCCTTGGCCTCCCAAAGTGCTGGGATTACAGCTGTGAGACACTGTGCCCAGCCCTTTTTTTAAAAAAATTTATTTATTTATATATTTATTTTTATTAGCATACTTGAAGTTCTGAGAAACGTGCAGAATGTTCGGGTTTGTTATATAGGTGTCCATGTGCCATGGTGGTTTGCTGCACCCATCAACCCATCATCTACATTCGGTATTTCTCCTAATGCTATCCCTCCCCTTACCCCCCCACCCACCCAACAGGCCCCAGTATGTGCTGTTCCCCTCCCTGTGTCCATGTGTTCTCATTGTTCAACTCCCACTTATGAGTGAGAACATGCGGTGTTTGGTTTTCTGTTCCTGTATCGGTGATTTTCAACTGCAGGCAACTTTGAGCATATTTGACAATGTCTGGAGACACTCTTTGCTTGTCACAGCTGGTGAGTGGAGAGTTTAGGTACCTGTGGGAACAGGCCAGGGATGCTACTAAACATCCTACGGTGCATAGGACAGCCTCCATAACAAGGATTACCTGGCCCCAAATGTCCACAGCACTAAGGCTGAGAAACCCTGTTTTACATAAATAAATAAATTCAGTGTTGGTGAATGAGCACTTTAACCTGGTATCATCTACATCGCACATTTTTGCTGTTAAAATTTAATCTGATAATTAACTAGACAATATTTGACTTTTAGACCTACATGTTTTTGAAAAAGAGTTTAACTTTATACTTTGGGTGTATTTACATAATTTTATATATTATTTAAAGTACAAGTAAAGTTATATTTGAAAGTAAATAGCATAGTGAAGATATTTCATGTCATCTCATTTGCATCTAATCATGGGTCCTGGTGCTGAGTTAAGTATATATTACTTATTTTGGAATAATGTTTTGAAACAAAAATTTCACAAAGCATCAGTGGAATCTCTAATATGGTGATTTTCCACTGATTGAAATAAAATATGTAAAAATAAAAAGAAGCTCATGGAAACTCATGATGAAACCATAGAGTCCCAGATGTCATTCACACATAATGGGCTATATGAAATGTTAATAGTTGTCATTTAAACTTCAGAATAAGAGCAGCCTCAGACCTGATTTTCATCCTTTCCATTTTCTGACAATATACATCTATATTGTCATCTACTATATACATCTGACAAGTTGATTGCTGCCAGTGATGTCTACATTAGAAGAAAGATACTAGAGCACATGTGACTGTGAAACTGAGCGGTAATACTCTCCCTACCTGGAAAACGTGCTCAGCAAGTTTTTGGTTAATTACCTTTTCCACTACCACCCAAAGGCATTAAAAACAATGAAGAGGTGTTCAAGATAAAAATGGGGGTGTTTCATTTTTTTTCATTATTTTGGGGGGATGTAAACAAGAGAATGTATTGGCTTCTGCCATGGTGTACACAGCTGAGTATGAGGCCATCCAGAACATATATTTTGGCCTTTAAGAATGCAAAAATTGGCCGGGCGTGGTGGCTCACGCCTGTAACCCCAGCACTTTGGGAGGCCGAGGCGGGCGGATCGAGAGGTCAGGAGATCAAGACCACTCTGGCCAATATGGTGAAACCCCGTCTCTACTAAAAATACAATAAAATTAGCTGGGTGCAGTGGCACACGCCTGTCGTCCCAGCTTCTCAGGAGGCTGAGACGTGACAATTGCTTGACCCCAGGACGCAGAGATTTCAGTGAGCTGGAGATCGCGCCACTGCTCCCGCCACTGTGTTACAGCCTGGGCGATAGTGCAAGACTCCATCTCAAAAAAAAAAAAAAAAAAAAAAAAAGAATAGAAAAACTAAGAAGGACGAGCTTCTCCACATAAATGCACTAAGCCCCCACAGAAAATAAAAAACTTCCCTCAAATCAAATAAAGGAGGTAAGCCTTAGGGAAAACGATATGTTACTTTAGCATTTTATAATGTATTGTGTTGAGTTTACTTTGTTCACAAAACTGATGTCATAACCAAAGCTACAAACAGAGAAAATCTAAAATCTGATGGTAAACTTGAATTAATTTTTAAGGATTCAGGAAATAAACTACTAAATTATATGCATAATCTCACAGTCTGTAGGGCAAAAAAAAAAAAAAGGGGGGGGGGCATTTTCTATGACTCCTATGAAAATTATCATCACATCTTCAAAGTGCAAGATCACAATTACTGTATTTCCTGATGGCCACTGCAGGCTGGAGTCCTTGAGTCCAACATGCATGTGAATGAGCTGCAGGGCTCGAGGCCATGCTGAATTACTCTTTGAATATCGTAGGATACAGGAAAGAAGTTCAGAAAACAATATCATATCATCTGTTTTATACACTGCATTTCAGAAAAAGCATTTGATATCATAAGTCTTTCTAGATTCTGGCATGTATTAAATAAATCTGTATGTTTCAAGAGGCTTATTAAAGATACCAAACCTCTCTCAATTCCCAAATGGAAGAAGCGATCTATGCATGCTTTCTCTTTCATAACCTAATTTGAAGATTTAGGAAAAATCTTCAAAATACATTTTAGAAGGTACTTCAGCTTCTCTGAGTAGCTCTTCCAGCTCTGTAATCTTCAGAAACAATTTAAGTCCTTAAGATGTTTATTTATAAACTACCGTATGTTCACAATTTAATTTGAGAGCAACACAAGATAACATGACACATTAAAGCCTGATTAGCAGAGTGAAGTGATGCCCGAGCACTTTATGTAAACAAAATCAGACAGAAATGATGTCCTAGCTTATGTCAACAACATGTATGCAAGAACAGATTTTCTTTTTTTTTGAGACAAAGTCTCGCTCTGTCGCCCAGGCTGGAGTGCAGTGGCTCGATCTAGGCTCACTGCAACCTCTGCCTCCTGGGTTCAAGTGATTCTCCTGCCTCAGCCCCCTAAGTAGCTAGAACTACAATTAGCTGGGCGTGCCACCATGCCCGGCTAATTTTTGTATTTTTAGTAGAGACAGGGTTTCACCACGTTGGTCAGGCTGGTCTCAAACTCCTGACCTTGTGATTTGCCCACTTCTGCCTCCCAAAGTGCTGAGATTACAGACGTGAGCCACCAAGACTGGCCGCAAGGACAGAATTTTTAAATAAAAGTCCCGTTTGAAGATAATTAGCTAAAATGAATTCTTTTATCTTCTATAAAACATTATATCACATTCATTAGATTTTGGATAAAGGTCAAGACTTATAATTCTTTGGGCCAGGCACAGTGGCTCACAACTGTAATCCTAGCACTTTGAGGGGTCAAGGAGGGAAGACTGCTTGAACCCAGAGGTGTGAGACCAGCTTTAGCAACATTGTGAAACTCTATCTCTACAAAAAAATTTAAAAATTACCTGGGCGTGGTGGTGTACATCTGTAGTCCCAGCTACTCAGGCGGATGAGGTGGGAGGATCACTTGAGTCCTGGAGGTTGAGGCTGCAGTAAGCTGAAATTGTGCCACTGCACTCTAGCTGGCGACAGCGAGACCCTGTGTCAAGAAAACCCAAAGCAAAGATTTGTGGCTTTGGTAACCAAAAATAGGTGTCACATGCAGCCATTCATGTTTCTCCATCAAACAGTAGAAAACGTATTCAAATATCTGAGTAGGTTTACTAGGGTAACCAACACTGCAATCCTGGAGACCAATGTACTTGCCATAAAGCAGCATGATCTCCAGATGGTCTGGTTCCTGAATCTACACTCCTGCCACATAGTTCATTGCCTGGCCGGGATGTGTCACTCAAATTACAAAGTACTGGAAAAAAATGAATAGAAGATGCCTGTGTGATATTTTATTGAACCTCTTTATTTGCATGAGAAATTTTCCCATACTTACTTTGTATACTAAACCAAAACAATGTATTAGATCTGCAACTTTGTAAAATAATTCTTTCCCTGTAAAGCTTACAGTATGTTTGAAGCACCATAATAAAATCTAAAGAAAATATTAGACAAAATAAAGAGCTTTTCTAAAGGAAGTTCTCTAAAATGTGAGATTTGAGTTTGGAACTGTACTATGAAGTATGTAATTGTTTACATATGATACATTTGTTGATTACACCAGGCACAGGCAAGATTGAAATAACCATTATACATTGCATTGTTTTCTTATAGTTTCTCCAGTGATCTGTGCCCCTAGAAAAAAAGCAACTGCTAAATAAAGGAACAATATTTCATTATACTCTATTGGGTAGTTAGCTTTATAAGCTAGATATGTGATAATGTATCAAGCCTTCATCATAAGTATTTTTAAGAAACCATGGACCTCTTTTGCTATTCTATTTCATCCAAATAAAATATGAAAGCTAGATCAATGTATTTATATTGTTAAAATGATTATTGTAATTCTATTTTTAGACATAAAAAGAAATGCCATGCTAGTTACAAACAACACTATAGCTAAATGAGACTTTTTCCCCCAGACATCACTATAAAGGTATTTCAAGAGAATAATTTTCCTGAGGACTTTTTATGTATCATTTTACTTTTGGTAAATGCAGTGGATATAATAATTTGATCACAACTGTACTGCAGATGTGTTATGATCCATGAAAATTTCAAGACATATCACCAGAAACTTTTGACCGCATTGCTGAAATTGGTACGAAACTGCGTTAATAATCTGTAAAAAAGTGAATCTATTGGTTGAGAGTTTTGTTTTGCAGTTAATAGAGTTTAGTTAGAATATCTGCTCCCTCCCTCACTAAATGACAAGGGATTTTAATGGGGTTGGGAGAATGAACACAAGACACTCAGCATGGCAGGTTTTCACTAAATGGTAGCTTTATTATCAACTTAGTTTATATATCAATCTCTTTTTTATCCAGCAAATAAAATACTTCATAATAACTAAGAAATTGATGTAGTGGCATAGACCCTGTTTCATCCATTCTTATTGCCGGTCCCTAACAGAGGCCTCAAAGTACGTTTTATGAAAGAACATTTTTGGCTTTATGGCACAGATAAAAATATGAAAAAAGGTATCCCTTGTATTTTATATTTCTGATCATAAATTACTATAGATCACTTATCCATCAATTGAATGTAATCGTCTCAAATATAATTGTAGTTGAACCCAATGTTATTGTGTAAATTTTTTTAAATAAAAAGACTTTTATTTCTTCAATAATTACTTATTTTCAAGTTATAAAAAGTAACCACCAATTAGTTCAAGTTAAACCTATGAAGTCCTCACAATATTTAGTCAACAAATATGTTATTTACATCAATATATGCAGGGTATTTTGCTTATTGTTTCTGGAAGATACAAAAAGAATGGTGCATTTGTCTTATTCTCTGGGGGTTTACAATCTACCAGAAAGATGACATGTAAATAAGCAACTTTAATACACAGCACGGTTCAGGAGTCATGGGAGTGTGAGTGTGTGGTGTAGGTATACTGACTCACAGATACTAATCACAGTCATATGAGTGTGTGTGTGTGTGTGTGTGTGTGTGGTGTAGATATATTAGCTCATGGAGACTCATTGGATTAGAGACCAAGAAACTTCATGTGGGACGTTCATCCAGCGGGAACAGGTGCATGAAGGACTCCAGGGGGAGCTGCGCTAGTTGGCAAGACAGAGAGAGTATATAGTACTCAGCTTTCCCTCATTTGTAACGTTCTTATATTCAAGCCCATGCTAGGAGAGGGCACAAAATTCTCCCCTAGGATGGCAGATAATAAATTAAAAATAATACATGTCAATAAAATATTTTGTAAGAACCCCAAGTGTATGTCTGCTTTGCTTATTTTTTATGGAAAATGATTTATCCTAATATATGAGTAATACTGCAAAATTAAGAAAGAACGGCAAAATGTAAACAAGAAAACAGAACTCCATAACTTCAGCATGGAGAAATAATCACTTCTGCATGTTACTGCCAGAAAATTTTTAGGTCATTCAAATACATACAAGTTTTCTGTCATATTTATGAAGAATAGATCATACTATATGGAACTTCTATCAACTAGTTTTTTTGGTTATCAAAGAATTTTCCATTTCTTTAATTAAATGGGCTACATATGGCCCTTTGCACTTTTTCTATTTTCTTTAGAATAACTTTTTGAACTTTTTGGTCAAAGAAGGCATACTTAAATTTCTGTATCTCAATCCAAAAAGGTTGTGCCAATTTATACTTCTGACAAGTTTAGAAAATATGTTTGGCAGTAAAGTTGCCCTTACTGTACGGAGAAATAAGCTCTTGAACACAGATTATGGATTTTTAAAAAAATCAGTCTTTCAGTTTTTTTTCATTTTGATAGGGAAATATTTTATTAATTTAAAATTAGTTTAAAAAATTCTTAATGGATTTGAGTATTTTTAAATACGTTTTGATTTTCTAAATGAAAATAGGCTCTCCATCCTCCTCAGCAAACTAACACAGGAACAGAAAACCAAACACCACATATTCTCACTCATAAGTGGGAGTTGAACAATGAGAACATGTGGACACAGAGAGGGGAACATCACACAGCAGGGCCTGTTGGGGAAGTTGTGAGTGAGGGGAGGGAACTTAAAGGATGGGTCAGTAGGTCCAGCAAACCACCATGACCCATGTACACCTATGTAACAAACCTGCTCATTCTGCACATGTATCCTATTTTCTTTTGAAGCAATAATAAAAAAAAAGAAAATAGCCTCTTTATTTTTCTATCTTTAACAATTGTTTTTCATGGACTCAGCCTCTATTTGGTTTAATATATTTATTAGTTTTAAGAGCTCCTTATAAATTTGAGCTAATTACTCTTTGCTATATTTTGTAATTTGTTCAGTTTGTCCTTTGTGGATTTTTTTTTTCTTGTCTTACAGAAATTTTAATTTTGTTTATTTTCCCATATGGAAATTCAATAGTGTCAGAACCATTTATTGAGAGGCCATTATTTCCACACTAATTTGTAATACCACATCTGGTATATGTCAGGTTTCTAAAAATACCAGTGTCTGTTTATGGGCTCTAAAGAGCCCCAAAACTGAATAAATTCAGTTACATTATTTTGCTTGTTCATCCTGACATCAATATCAAGTATTTATGGATTAATTTTTTAGTAGCACAAATCACCCACCTCATTGTTCTTAAAATTTGTCTCACTTATTTTTGACCAGTGCCTCTCTCAAATGAAATTTAAGATTCTCCGTTGAGATTTGATTATAAATGTACTGAAATTATAATTATTTGGGGTGAATTGGCATCAGCAATATCAATTCTTCCCTGCCATTAATATTACATTTTCTGAAGTATTCATTCTTTAAAACATTTTTAAAAAAAGATCTATACATGTTACTGCTATTTTGTTAGTTTTAAAAAATAGATCTTATAGTTTTGGTAACATCTATGTATGTGATTTTTTTCTTTATTAAGTATTTTAATTGACTTGCAGTGTTGTGCTGGCACTGACATCAGATGGCGAGGGCCAGTTATGTGCAACTAGCCTCAGTTCTGGTTCGGTGACATTACACTGGTAGCTTCAAATGGGCCATGGGAGGAGAAGCTGCCCGAGGAAACCAGCAATCCCTGGATATCAGGGATCTCTCTTTCCTGTCCTGTCTTCCTTTCAATAACCAGCACACGACTGGTTATAGGTAGTTAATGGAAATAGTCTATTTTTCTTTCGTGTGGTAGAACAGTTTGATTCAAACATGCTAACCTCGAATCCAATACATTTTAAAATCTCTTATTAGTTCCTAAGTGTTTGTCTGCAGATTATCTTGGATTTTATATACAGACGTCATGTAAACAGCACAGAGGAGTTTTTATCTCTTTCCATGCAATTCTTGTGCTTCGTTTCCTTTTCCTACTGTGTTGCTGGCGTTGAGCTTTGGTTCGGTTCCGAATGGATGAAAGGGCGTCTTTGTCTCTCCCTGAACGTTCAGCGAAGCTGCTTCCAAGGTGTCATCATGAAGGGTGATGTCGTGAGCCTGTCCTGGCTGTCCATTTTCACCTCCACCTTCTGTGGCTGAAGCGGCCGGGTCATGCCGAGTCCTTGTTTCATGTGGGTGATCAGGTACACGAGGGCCAGATCCTCTTTCTGAAGAGCTTTCTTCGACTTCAAGCACTGTATTCTTGTTTTGTTTCCTAGCTCTCCAGCTGTTCTGACTCTTTGCTAGTTCCTCCTTGTCTCCCTTACTTTGATGTGTTGGAGTTCCAGCAACGAGGTCTTGGGTTTCTTTCTTCTAAGTATGCTCACTCGTGGCTTTGAATACTACCTAGTTTTGATTATGTTAAATTTATAGCTCCAGTTTGCTCAGTTCTTCTGAAGTTTAAATTTGTATGTCCAAGTGCCTCCTCTTCACTTCTACTTGAATGACAAACTGTGCATTTTATACTGAATGCCTGGTCTTTTCCATCCTTCCCTAACCAAACTCACGCTACTTCATCCTGACTAAAGGCAGCTCCATTCTGTCAGTCACCCGGGGCAAAACCCTTTTACACCCCACATTAGCTTGTCAGTAAATCGTGGCAGTTTGACTTCATATAAATACTTACAAAATTACTTTCGCCATTTTTACTACAGCCACCTGGTCTAAGGCACCATCATTTGGGCTAATATTTTTTTATTCACCTCCTCACTGGCTGGCCTTCCTGCTATCACCCTTCTCCCCTTTCAGACTGTGTCCTAAACAGCACTAGAATAATGTTTCAACAAAGGAGCTGAATTATATCTTTTATCCCTCCTCTGTTCAAGACCTTACAGGGGGTCCCCAGGTGCCCTCAGCCCTCACTGCAATCGGTGGGGCCTGGCAAGGTCTGCAGCCGTCCTTGCTTCTCTGACTCCACCCCTAGGACTCTGCCCGGCTCCCTGACTGCAGCACTGGTCTTTTCTCACCTGACAGACCAGGCGCACCCCTGCCTCTGAACTCCACACTCGCAATTTCTTTTGTTTTCTAACTGTAGTGCTCTGATCCCAGACACAAGCAAGGCCCTAACCCTTTGCCTCCTCTGATGTTTACTCCAATGACACTGTTTCATTAACTCCTATCCTACCCTTCCAATCCAGAAATTCATCTCCACTGAAACTGATCCAATAGTCTCATAGTTTATTTGTTGATAAACATAGAAATTGACCCTCTGGTCTTAAAGCTTGAAACTTATATTTGTTTTATCTGAGTTCCTTCCTCAGGAAATGACCTTCATGCATCTCAGAAAAAGTGTCAAGGAACTGGAATTCACCAGATCATCACATCCACATAATGGGATGCCACCGCTCACTCATTATGAATGCTTTTTTGCTTCTCCTGAGTTCCCGTTTTCTTACACATGACATTTCTTTCTCGCTATATAAACCCTTAGTTTTGGTCAGTCAGTGAGATGGATTTGAGACTGAGTTCCCATCTTCTCAGCTGCGGCACCCAAGTAAAGCCTCTTCCTTGGCAACACTCATCATCGCAGTGACTGGCTTTCTGTGTGGCGAGCAGCAGGATCTAGACGAGCACCTGGTGTTTCCGTAACAATCCGTCTCTACCATAATGCTGCTTAACTCTCCTCCCTGCATTATTTTTCTCCTTAGAAATGATCACTGTCTACCTCGATTTTTAGGTACGTATTTGTTATCATTTACCTTCAACTTCCCCAGTAGAATACAAGCACAACAGGGCAGAATTTGTTGTGACTGTTTGCTTGAAGCTTTTTCAGTTATTTATTTTGGTATCTCCAGAGTCTAGAAAAGTGCTTAATACCTAACAGATATGTAATAAATATTTGTTGAGTAAGTAAATTGATGATATTGAGTGTATTAGTTTCCCTTTGCTGCTGTAACAATTTAAGACAAACAGTGACTTAAAAAGAGCACACAGTTATTTTCTTTTTCTTTTTTCTTTCTTTTTTTTTTTTTTTTGAGATGGAATCTTGCCCTGTCACTCAGGCTGGAGTCCAGTGGTGTGATCTCAGCTCACTGCAACCTCCGCCTCCTGGGTTCAGGCAATTCTGCCTCAGCCTCCTGAGTAGCTGGGACTACAGGCACCTGGCACCATGACTGGCTAATTTTTGTATTTTTCAATAGAGATGGGGTTTCACTGTGTTGGTCAGGATGATCTCGAACTCCTGACCTCAGGTGATCCATCCACCTTGGGATTACAGGCATGCATGAGCCACCGTGCCCTCTGGCCACAGTTATTTTCTTAAAGTCATGGAGGCCAGATTCCAAACATCAGCTTTCCTAAGCGAAAGTCAAGGTGTCGGTTGGGCTGGTTTCTTCTGGAAGCTCTGAGGAAAGTATCTGTTTGGTTGCCTTTTTCAGCTTCTAGTGCCTGCCTGAATCCCTTGGCAGCCAAGGAATTCCATCCTTAAAGTACGTCACTCCAACACCGCCACCATCACGTCTTTCTGCTCTGACTCTTCCTGCCTCCCTCTTGGAAGGGTCCTTGTGATCGCACTGGGCCCCCACAGCTAATCCAGGATATTCTTCCGTTCTTGAGATTCTTAACTTCATCACATTTGCAGGGGCCCTTCTGCCCTACAAGTTGACATTCACGGGTTCCAGGGATTAGGATGTGGACATAAGGGAATCATTATCCAGCCAACCACAATGGCGAAACTCTTTTACAGTGCACCCGAGCTAATTTTAAAAAATTATAAATGACCATTTCCTTTATTGAACACTTCTATAACTATTGAGATAAAATTTATGTATTTGTTCTTCTGCAATGTCTTAAGAAGTTTTTTTATTAGGAAAAATAAAACTTACCATTTTAACCATTTCTAAGTATATAGTTTAGTAGTGTTAAGTATGTTCACCTTGTTGTACAACCAATCTTCAGAACTGTTTCATCTTGCAAATTGAAACTCTATGCCCATTAAAGAATTGCCCATCTCCCCTCCCCTTACACCCAGAAACTACCAGTGTAATTTCTTAATGTGGCATATGACATTAGAGGATTTTTTTCTTGAACCAGATTTTCATTTATAGGGATAAAATGCTACTTGAGTATTATTTTTAATACAAGGTTGAACTCAATTTGAAAATATTTTAATTAGTGTTTTCATTTATATTCTAGTAGGTCAAATAGTCTTTTTGTTTACTATCCTTAATGTTATTCTATCCTTACAAAACAAGATTTTTTCCTCACACAATGAGATAGGTAATTTCTTCTCTTTTCATCTTTTTTGAAAAAGTTTGTATAAAATAGAAATTATTTACATCTTGATAAGATTAAATGTCTTTATCATTATGCTATCCAGAGTCTTTGTTTCTTCTTAATTCAAATTTTTGCCATTTTAAATAAAGTATTCATTTAATCTAACTTTAAAATATTGTCATAAAGTTTTTAACGTATCCTGTTATACGTTTTTAAATCTTAAAGTAACTCTACTTTTAAAGTTTCTAGTGTTGTATTTTTTCTTACTTTGTTTTTCTGTCTTCCTAGAATGTTGTCTGTTTTATTAATTTTCCTTTAATAATCAGTTTTGATTTTGCTAACCTCCTCTATTTCTTCTTCTTTGTAGTAATTTTAGGTCTTAAAATTATGCTTATTTTCTACTTTTTAAAGTTTATGTTGGCCAGGCACGGTGGCTTAGGCTTGTAATATTCCCAGCACTTGGGGAGGTCAAGGTGGGCGAATTGCTTGAATCCAGGAGCTCAAGACCAGCCTGGACAACACGGCAAAACTGTATCTCCACAAAACTAAAAAACTTAGCTGGGCATGGTGGTGTACACCTGTACTCCTAGCTACCTGGGAGGTTGAGTTGGGAGGCGCCTGGGGAGGTAGAGGCTGCAGTGAGTCAAAATGCAAGTACACTCCAACCTGGGCAATCAGAGTGAGACCCTGTCTCCAAAAGAACCCCAACACTTAAGTTTATGCTGTTGTTCTTTTTCTAGTGCCTTTAGTTGAATGTTTCTCTTCACTTTAAAAACTATTTTGATACACTTATTTAAGGCTACAAGTAATGTTTTTGAGATATTTATTTAAGGCTACAAATTAATCTCTAAATACCACCTTATCTGCCTTGTACAGCTTTTGATATATGGTATATTTCCATTGTTACGTTTTCTATTGTTTTAAATGTATATCATAATTTCTTTCTTGAACAGAAATTAGTATTATTTGTGAGTGTATTTTTAATCTTTTCATATGCCTTAAAAAAACCTTATTTTTACTTTTAATTTTACTGTGGTCAGAAGTCATGATGTCTATACTAAATTTTTAAGATAATGGAGTTGTGCTAACAAAACTTCGAAGGCTGGCTGCAGAATTCTGTGAAAGTTGAATCCTCAAAGCAATTTCCAGGACTCCAAAATTCCACCAAAAGGAACAGGGCTGTGCAATCTCTGCAGCCCCTAGGAAGAGCTTACTCTCCAATGTGCATTCCAAAATTACCACGGGGTAAAATGGACAAGAAAATCCACTAAAAGAAAGAGCCAGGGCTTTCAAAGCAGCTAAGAGGAGCTTACTGCATCTTCAGGATATACGGTCCTCACTGTTCCCACTGAGCAGTATCTGATATGTGCTATAAACAAGTGGTTACTGTCTCTTGTTCTCGCCTCTGCCAAATACAAGGCTTTATTAGAGTCAACTTGCTCCTTCCCCATTCTATGCCTTAGGTATGTAGTACACAGATGGCTTATGCTTTACCATAGGTGACATTTGTGAGGAGCATATCCGGACTTGACAAAGAGTCCCACCTGAGATCATGGCGTTGCAGCTGAAGGAAGCTGTGGGGCTCATTTGTGCAGTGAGGGCTGATGTGTTGTGTATGTGTGGAAGGAGGACGTGTGAACGCCAGAGGGGCGGCACCTGGGAGAAACTGCTGCCGCTCTTCAGAAGCACTCACACCCTCTTTCGGGCTTGCTAACGCAACCTCATCCTAGTCACTTGACAGGAGAGAGCCCCTTAGGTCGGGAGAGAAAGGGCAAGTCACTGGCTAGGGAAGGACATGGGATCAATTTGGCCTATGAGGGGGAGGCAGAAGCCTGCGCTGAGGATTCTGGGAAACATCTCTCTACCTGAAACGTGGGAAATGAATGAGAAGAAGGGTTCGTTCCCTCCCACCCATTTCCTGCTTTCGAGCACAGCTAGAGCTACAGCAGCTTTCACGCGACTGAGAAGGGAGGCCACAGACCCAGAGAGATGTGCACTCGAAGCCTGACACCACGGACCCTTTGCTAACCTCGAACCACCTACCTTCAGACTATTTTTATGTGGACAAAAATATCTATTTAGGCACTGTTTTGAGGTCTGATGTTATCAGTAGCTGAAAATATCCCAACACACCAGTCCAGTTAGTGAGGAAGGTGAAAGGGAGGCTGTGCTTATTACCAGACTTGAGATGGCCAGACCCGGAGCCAGACAGAGAGGGTGTTTTCCACACCTCCAGGCTGCTTTGTGTCTGGGAGTCATAGCCCTTCTTGAAGAACATCAGGAAATATTAAAACTTTAGAATAATGAAATCTAGAATTTTGTGTTAAATACTAATATACCATATTTGTGTATGAACATGGAAATACAAGAAAATTGAAAGAAAAGAGAGTCAAACACACATTTGCAAACAAAATTTTTTTCCCCATTAGATGTGACCCTTTCCCTCTCCCTGCAAACGGGGAAACACCACCGTCATGATTAATTTTGCGCGTTGGCTTGGTCAGGACCACGACGACCAGCTGTTTGGCCAAACACCAATTCTAGATGTTGCGATCAAGGTATTATTTTAATTTTTTTCTTTATACCACTCTTTCAATGCTTCTTTTTATAGAATTTCAACTTTTATTTTAGATTCAGGGGTACCTGTGCAGGTTTGCTACGTGTGGACATTGCTTGATGCTGAGGTCTGGGCCATGAGTGACCATCACCCAGAGTGAGCGTAATATCCAACAGCTGGTTTTCAACCCTTCCTCTGTGTAGCAGTTCCCAGTGTGTACTGTTGCCGTGAAGTAAAGGTATACTTTAGATGTGATTAATTCTCATAATCAGTAGACTTTAAGTAAAGCAGATTATCCTCTATAATATAGGTGTGCCTCTTTCAATTAGTTGAAAGCCTTAAGAGCAAATATTACAAACAAAGCCTATTTCCCAAAGAAGAAAGAATTTTCCTCAAGACTTCAACATAGAAAGCCAGCGGAGTTTCCAAACTACTGCCCTGCAGAATTTAGATTCAAGACTGCAGCATTAACTGTGTCCTGAGTCTCCAGCCTGGGGCTGGCCCTAGAGACTTTGCACTTGTCAGCCCCCACAATCATGTAAGCCAATTCCTTAAAATTAATCAAGCAATCTCTCAGAGTTTTAAGGAAGAATTGATATTGCAGCCTTCAGTCCAAATTCTGCAGCGCAATAGACTGTGAACTGAGCAATGCTGCTGTATTGCAGTCTGGAGGAAAGTTCTTTCTTTTTTGAGAACTCTCTCCTTCCTCTTAGGCCTTCCATTGATTGAATGAGGCCCACCCATTGCTCTCCAGGGCTTTACTTAGAGTCAGCTGATTGTGAACATGCACACAGATTCACACACCCTATTCATTCTCATTCTCTGGAGAACACCAACACACACAACCTCTTATTCCACAATTTTATTTGCATAACAACTAAATCCAATTTAATGGAAGCTACAGATTATGGACTTTTAGAGCCCAAAGCGATGTATAGCTGTGTGAAAGGTAAAGCAGTGTTCAAGTGATTTAAGACATAATTTCCCCACTTATCCTCTGACATGGCGTTACCGCAGCTAATTGTTATACTAAAATCATGATGTCAAATGCATATTACATGTTGATAAAACTTTCAGATGACTTTAATAAGGGAAATGGACTAAAGCTAAATAAAATAATCTGGAAGATTATTAAAACAACAACAGCAAGAGAAGGCTTTCCAAAGAAGGAAGTATAGGAGAGAAAGAGAGAGTGTGTGTGTGGTGTGTGCTCAATTATAAATAAAAAAGAGAAAGACATGAAAGTGAAGAAACACGGTAAAAGCCACAGCACTGGAGTTGGAGTCACTCTACCAGACAGATCCAGAACCAAGAAAGAAGGGAGGCAGGAACCTTCAAAGAGCCTAGAGAAACAGCTAAGATGAAAGTGAGATATAAGCAAGCAAACCTGAGCAGAGAGGAGGCAAGGAGGTCAGAGGGCACAGGGATCAGAGCGGAGAGGGCCTCCGAGAGGATCACGATTTGGGCACCAAGGTGACACAGATGCAGTCGACACTGTCTGTGCCTCAAGACGTGAGAAAAAAATGAGAAGAGCTGAGCGACAGCAGGGAGCCTTCTCTGTTTTCGCCTGACTCCCCTGGGAGTGCCAGCTTCTGTTTCAGCTCCAAGGGTATTTTCACATGTTTACACTCAGTGCACCATCTGTTATTTTCCTGCCTGGCTCATTATAAAATCCCACTACATGCTAGAGCTACTGAAATCTCTGTACCTTTCCCAGGAAAGACTCTGGGAATGAAAACTGTCGATGTCCTGGAGGCAGCAGTTCTCTCTGACCCACTCTTTATGACGTCCTGGGTCACACTGTGTGGCTGCGACCCCCTATCTCCGGCTGCTGGCCACTGGCATGGGAGCTGCTGGCTTCTGCCTGGCCTGATTAAGGAGGGGCAGTCTGGGGGAGAGTCGTAAACCAGTGCTGCAGTGGAAAGGAGAGGAAGGAAAAGTGGGTGTAGACACAGCACAAACATCCGGACTGTGTCAGAACGGCTGGAATACGCAGTGACGATTCCCACCTCACTATGCTATGTAACTGTAGGGAAATTAAACCTGAACTTTACTTTCTAGATAAACACTTGGAGTCTCCAAACCAATTATCCAGTCAGTTTAAAGGCATATGTTTACATTCAAATGATAAACCCACACAGAAGGAAGAGAGAGAGAGGGAGGAAAGGGATTAATACATTAATGTTGACAAATCTCTAAATTAGAGTGTAGGTGAAGCTTCTCTGTAGATCCCCTTTGGATTAAGAGTTTTACTTTTGGTAGGGCTGTAAAAAGAAAGCACACAAATCATGATACACTGAGGGCTGAGTAACCTGAAGGATTTGTTATAATTCAAAGGACCTGAAGCAGTGAATTCAAGAACCTGCTGCAGGCAGAAGATACGCCACGTGCAGCGGCCCTGAAGCCTTCCCTTGGTTTGCATCTGTCAGAATGGTGCTCCCTGTCAAAGGCTTCCCTCGTGGTTTCCATCGAATGGCAACGTGGTGCTCTCTGATGAGAATGGAGCCAGCACGATGCTCCAATGTTTAGGCAAAAACACTTAGTTCTGCTAATAAGAGGGAGTAAGCTACTGGTATGCAGGCATACAGAGTGGTGTGTGGACACTAGAGACTCAGAGAAGGGCAGGGGTGAGGGATGAAAAACTGCCTGTTGGGTATAATGTACATTATTCAGGTGATAAGTACACTAAAAGCCCAGACTTCCCCACTACATAATTCATCTATGTAACCAAAACCCACTTGTACCCCCTAAATCTATTGAAATAAATTAAAAAAAAAAAACGAAAAACAATAAGAGCTGGCAAGGATGGGGAGAAACTGAAATTCTCATACATGGCTTCTAGGAACCTAAAGTGCTGCAGCAGTTTCTCAAATTGGGAAACAATTTCACTTTTTTTGTTGTTTTTTGAAAACAGGTATTCAAATATATACTTCTATTCCAAAATTCATCACAGCATATTCATATTAGCCAAAAGTTGTAAACAATCTAGTGGCCATCAACAGATGACTGTATAAACAAAATATATATGCATACTAAGGAGTATTATACAGCCATAAACAAGAATGAAGGTTCTGACATGTGCCACAACATGGATGAACCTTGAAATCATTATGCCGAGTGCAACGACTCAGACACAAAAGGACAAATCTTTATTATTTACGTGAAATATCTAGTAGAGGCAAATTCATAGGAATAGAAAGTAGATTAGAAGTTCCCAGGATTGGGAGAGGGGAGGACGGGGAGTTACTGCTTAATCATTACTGAGTTTCTACTTGGCATGATGAAAAAGTTTTGGAAATATAGTAGTGATAGTTGTATAACATTATGAATAAAATTAATGCCACTGAATTAAACACTTAAAGTCATTTAAACGGTACATTGAATGCTATATATATGTGTATATATGCATAATATATACAGAATAAAAACCATTACCACCAACAAAAATACTTAGTCCTGATCCAGAGGAATCGCTGCTTAAAATTTGGCTCAATTACTAAATTCATATCACCTCACTTCACTCCTGGGAAGATAATGAAGAAAGGGCTATGATATCTCCTTAGATTTCACTAAGGAGAATATATTATATAAATTGCCAAATTTATGTAACACATAATGCATAGATTTACATACAAATATATCACATATATCAAATATATAAATGTAAATCTCAAATATAAATGCAAAAACACCTCAAAGGATTATTTCGAGATTTTTGACCTGTCTCTAATTGAGTAAGAAACATAGTTCTCAGAGAACCACAACTGGGGGTAAACATTTAATCTTTGAAAGATTATACAAATTCTGGAGCATAGTACAAAGAGATGCCATTGTCACAAAGTATCTACAGATTGTCATATGTTGCAATAAATTGTCTTCAGTTCATTTAATTTTCTGGTTTTAATTTGGGGTTATTTTCTCTTAAATAGTAGAAGGAAATATTAGTCTTTGCAGAAAGCCATATCCCTTAAGAGTCATGGTTATTATTTGATTAGTTTTACCACTTTAATATGTAAATATTTTCCCCTTCCAGTATTCTGTAGTATGTTTTGGACGATGGAAACTTCCTAAAGCACTCTAAAGGTAGCACATTTTCTTGACTTGAACAGAAAATTAGCTCTTATTACTTTTCCTGCTGCTTAATGTCTTCATTTCAGGTCAACAGAGAACATTAAAAAATAACTAGCATAACAAAGCTATATATTTATATACATATACACACACATATATACAATCTCAGTGTCTAATCAATTGGGCTATATATATATTTTTCTTATTATACTTTAAGTTTGGGACACATGTGCAGAACGTGCAGGTTTGTTACATAGGTATACATGTGTCACAGTGGTTTGCTGCACCCATTAACCTGTCATCCACGTTAGGTATTTCTCCTAATGCTCTCCCTCCCCAGCCCCCAACTTCCACAGGCCCCAGTGGGTGACGTTCCCCTCTCCGTGTCTATGTGTTCGCATTGTTCAACTCCCACTTATGAGTGAGAAGATGTGATGTTTGGTTTTCTGCTCTTGTGTTAGTTTGCTAATTATGGTTTCCAGCTTCATCCATGTCCCTGCAAAGGACATGAACGCATTCTTTTCTTTATCCAGTCTATCACTGATGGGCATTTGGGTTGGTTCCAAGTCTTTGTATTGTGAATACTGCTGCAATAAACATATTGCATGTGCATGTGTCTTCATAGTAGAATGATTTATAATCCTTTCAGTATATACCAAGAAATGGGATTGCTGGGTTGAATGGTATTTCTGGTTCTAGATCCTTGAGGAATCACCACATTGCCTTCCATAATGGTTGAACTAATTTACATTCCCACCAACAGTGTAAAAATGTTCCTATTTCTCCACATCTTCTCTAGCATTTGTTGTTTTGTGACCTTTTAATGACTGCCATTCTAACTGGCGTGAGATGGTATCTCACTGTGGTTTTGATTTGCATTTTCTAATGACCAGGGATGATGAGCTTTTTTTCATATGTTTGTTAGCCACATAAATGTCTTCTTTTGAGAACTGCCTGTTTATATACTTTGCCCACTTTTTGATGGAGTTGTTTGTTTTTTTCTTGTAAATTTGTTTAAGTTCTTTGTAGATTCTGGATATTAGCCCTTTATCAAATGGATAGATGGCAAAAATTTTCTCCTATTCTGTAGGTTGCCTGTTCACTGCTGTGCAGAAATTCTTTAGTTTAATTAGATTTCACTTGTCAATTTTGGCTTTTGTTGCCGTTGCTTTTGGTGTTTTAGTCATGAAGTTTTTGCCCATGCCTATGTCCTGAATGGTATTGCCTAGTTTTTTTCCTAGGGTTTTTATGGTTTTAGGTCTTACATTGAAGTCTTTAATCCATATTGAGTTAATTTTTGTATAAGGTGTAAGGAGGAGGTATAGTTTCCGTTTTCTGCATATGGCTAGCCAGTTTTCCCAACACCATTTATTAAATACGGAATCCTTTCCTTATTGCTTGTTTTTGTCAGGTTTGTCAAAGATCAGATGCTTGTAGATGTGTGGCATTATTTCTGAGGCTTCTGTTCTGTTTTATTGGTCTATATATCTGTTTTGGTGTCAGTACCATGCTGTTTTGATTACTGTATCCTTGTAGTATAGTTTGAAGTCAGGTAGTGTGATTCTTCCAGATTTGTTCTTTTTGCTTAGGATTCGTCTTGGCTATATGGGCTCTATTTTGGTTCCATATGAAATTTAAAGAAGTTTTTTATAGTTCTGTGAAGGAAGTCAATGGTAGCTTGATGGAAATAGCATTGAATCTATAAATAACTTTGGGCAGTATGGCCATTTTGATGATACTAATTCTTCCTGTCCCTGAGCATGGAATATTTTTCCATTTGTTTCTGTCCTGTCTTATTTTCTTGAGCAGTGGTTTGTAATTCTCTTTGAAGAGGTCCTTCACATGCCTTGTTAGTTGTATTCCTAGATATTTTACTCACTTTGTAGCAATTGTGAATGAGAATTCACTCATGATTTAGCACTGTGTTTGTGTATTATTGGTGTATAGAAATGCCTGTGACTTTTATACATTGATTTTGTATCCTGAGACTTGGCTGAAATTGCTTATCAGCCTAAGGAGATTTGGGGCTGAGACAATGGGGTTTTCTAAATATACAACCATGTCATCTGCAAACATAGATAATTTGACTTCCTCTCTATCTATTTGAATACATTTTATTTCTTTCTCTTGCCTAATTGCCCTGGCCAGAACTTCCAATACTATGTTTGAATAGGAGTGATGAGAGAGGGCATCCTTGTCTTGTACTGGTTTTCAAAGAGAATGCTTCCAGCTTTTGCCCATTCAGTATGATATTGGCTGTGGGTTTGTCCTAATAGCTTTTATTATTTTGAGATACATTCCATCGATATCTAGTTTATTCAGAGTTTTAGCATGAAGGAGTGTTGAATTTTTTTGAAGGTCTTTTCTGCATCTATTGAGATAATCATGTGATTTTTGTCATTGGTTCTGTTTATGTGATGGATTACATTTATTGATTTGCATATGTTGGACCAGGCTTGCAGCCCAGGGATGAAGCCAACTTGGTGGTGGATAAGCTTTCTGGTGTGCTGCTGGATTTGGTTTGCCAGTATTTTACTGAGAATTTTCCCATGGATGTTCATCCAGGATATTGGCCTGAAATTTTCTTTTTTTGTGGTGTCTATGCCAGGTTTTGGTATCAGAATGATGCTGATCTCATAAAATAAGTTTAGGAGGAGTCCTTCTTTTTCTATTGTTTGGAATAGTTTCAGAAGAAATTGCCCCAGCTCCTCTTTGTACCTGTGGCAGAATTCAGCTGTGAATCCATCTGGTCCTGGACTTTTTTTGTTTGGTAGGTTATTAACTACTGCCTCAATTTCAGAACTTGTTATTGGTCTATTCAGGGATTCAAATTCCTTCTGGTTTATTCTTGGGAGTGTGTATATCTCAAGGAATTTATCCATTTCTTCTAGATTTTCTAGTTTATTTGTGTAGACATGTTTATAGTATTCTCTGATGGCAGTTTGTATTTCTGTGGAATCAGCATTGATAACCCCTTTATTATTTTGTATTGTGTCTATTTGATTCTTCTCTTTTTTCTTTTTTACTAGTCTTGCTACTGGTCTATTTTGTTGATCTTTTCAAAAAACCAGATCCTGGATTCACTAATTTTTTGGGAGGGTTTTTTGTGTTTTTATCTCCTTCAGTTTCACTCTGATCTTAGTTATTTTTTGTGTTCTGCTAGCTTTTGAATTTGTTTGCCCTGGCTTCTCTAATTCTTTTCATTTTGATGTTAGGGTGTCAATTTTAGATCTTTCTTTATTTCTCCCATGGGCATTTAGTGCTATAAATTTCCCTCTAAACACTGCTTTAGCTGTGTCCCAGAGATTCTGGTACTTTGTGTATTCGTTCTCATTGGTTTCAAAAACTTATTTATTTCTGCCTTAATTTTGTTATTTACCCAGTAGTCATTCAGGAGCAGGTTGTTCAGTTTCTATGTAGTTGTGTGGTTTTGAGTGAGTTTCTTAATCCTGAGTTCTAATTTGATTGCACTGTGGTCTGAGAGACTGTTATGATTTCCATTCTTTTGTGTTTGCTGGGGAGTGTTTTACTTCCAGTTACGTGGTCAATTTTAGAATAAGTGTGATGTGGTGCTAAGAAGAATATATATTCTGTTGATTTGGGGTGGAGAGTTCTGTACATGTCTATTAGGTCCACTTGGTCCAGAGCTGAGTTCAAGTCCTGAATATCTTTGTTAATTTTCTGTCTTGTTGATGTGTAAGGTGTTAAAGTCTTCCACTATTATTGTGTGGGAGTCTAAGTCTCTAAGAACTAGCTTGTTGAATCTGGGTGCTCCTGTATTGCATGCATATATATATTTAGGACAGTTAGCTCTCCTTGTTGCATTGAGCCCACTGCCATTATGTAATTCCCTTCTTTAGAATTAGACTATATTTTTAACAGACAGATGGCATTGTGAATCCTAACACTTGCTAGGTTGCCTTCTGTGAGCTCTTCTAAAGGATAAAGAACTGAAGGAAGCACTCCGAGATCATTTCTACACCTTCCAGCAGCATCAGCAGGAATGTGAAATAATTCTTCCCTTCAGTCTGCTTAACTTGTACTTGGTTGGTCTATTATGCTATATAAAGATGACCAAAAAAGCATACTTCAAGTGTGGTGCCTGTCACATCCCAGACTGGGAAAGGGTACTAGACTGCTTGCTAAAGGATATGATTTTGCCCTTTGTCTTAATTAGCAGTTAGAAGATTGCAAGGCACAAAATGGGGTGACAGAGAATTAACGCATGTTCACCTACAGCCAACAGTGTTCTACATTTATTTTCTCTTCCTGTGAACCTGCCACAGTCATGTTAGAAAAACAATGATCTGATTTCAGAATATTAGGAAGAATGTATGAACTAGAAATGTAGTGCCTTAGGTAAGCATGAAGATCTTTCTATGAACCACCATTTCTCACTCTCTCCATTTTCTTTTCATCTACAGCCACAGTTTAACTGTGTAATTACTCAGAGTTTATTTTTAAAATAAGCAATTACTGCTTCTTTGAAAACCATAAGCTGCTGCAGAAATGTAGATGATACTGTTATTCTGGCTATAATTATTACAGGGGTTGAGATGTCTGTGTAGAATCATACTAGAGTCTGTGATATCCAAAAGGTTAGTGGAGCCTCAATAACAAGCCGAGCCCTTAGATGGAATTGCAAAAAGTGTGAATCAATATTCAAATAGCATTTCTTGAGCATTTTTCTTTTTTCTGAGATGGAGTTTCGCTCTGTTGCCCAGGCTAGAGTGCAGTGGTGCAATTTTGGCTCACTGCAACGTCCACCTGCCAGTTCAAGTGACCCTCCCATCTCAGCCTCCCTGGTATGTGGTACTATAGGCTCATGTCCCATGCCTGGCTAGGCTGGTCTGGAACTCCTGGGCTCAAGTGGGCCACCCATCTCAGGCTCCCAAAATGCTGAGATTACAGGTGTGAGCCACTGCGCCCAGCCTGGAGCACCTCTTCTGTGGCAGGACTGTACTGACGTTCATCACTAAGGAGAGTTACCAGATTAACCAGAAACAAAACAAAACAAAAACATGAATCAAAATGAGCAAACCAACCAAAAACACAGGAGGACACCGAGTAATTTGAATTTCAGATTAACAATGTATCTTTTTTGGTACATGTATGTCCCAAATATTGTATAGACATACTGAAAACTTATTTGCCATTTACCTGAGACTCATATTAAATTGGGCATCTTGTATGCTACCTGGCAATCCTATTTAAAAGATAAAAAGCCTGAATCCCTGAACTTGAGATGCTTCCTGTAGCAGGGAGGTCAGTATGTCAATGCTGCTGGTCAGAGCTGCATGGAGTGGAGCAACACACTTTCTGAGCACAGTGGAAGGTGTCAGCTAATACACTCAGCCCATCCTCTTTCTTTCTCTCATTAGAATTTTGTCCACAGGCTGCTCAAAAATATTTAGCTGGTGCTGAGATTCTTCAATTCTACCTAAGACTGATTTCCTCTCACCCAAATCTACTTTTACCAAGAAAAGTTTCTCAAAAAATGGCACAGAATTGGAAGTGAATAAATCAGTTTAATCTCAATAAGATTATGGGAATTCTCCTTCCCTGAGTGTATGAAACTGGGAAGCTTCTGAAATCATATGATGCTAGATTCTGATCTTAACCAACATGTAGCACAAAAGCAAACACTCTTAACTGATTTGGAAATTGTATCTAGTCATGTGTTTTGCTTCTTACCTTTCAGAAATGATGGTACCATTGTAACTGCATGTCTATATTTTCTACTGAAAACACCCACAAGCAGTAGTGGATTCCTTATCCAAATGCTGAACTTCTGTCTTGTACTCATGATTGCCAGATGTTGACCCCTCACATAGAGAGGTGGAAGTAGCATGGAACACGGGTTAGACTCTCTAAAGTCTATCCCTTATCTCTGCCTAATTTACTACCTGGCTTGGTTCTTAGTGTGCATTGGCAGTCTGGTTGGTTCTTCTGCTGGTGTCACTTAGGATCATTCATGTGGTGGTGTCAACTGATGACTCAACTGAAGCTGGAGGTTCCAGGATGGCCTTGCTCACGTCTGGCGTTTGGCTGCCAGCTAAGGTACCACATGTTTTCTCCACATGACCTCTCATCCTCCAATAGGTTAGAGGGGCCATCTTCATAGCAGAGTGGTTTGATTTCAAATAAAAGCTGCAAAACCTCTTTAATGCCTAGGCTTAGAACTGGGAAAATGTACATCTATTACATTCTGTTGGTCTAAGGCCAGCCAAGATTCAATGTGCGATGCATTTTGGGAGATGTCTTCCATTCAAGGTCATTTTGTAACAATCTAGAGATACCTATATTCGGGACATAGAGTGCTTAAATAACTTGCCTTAGATCATTTTATTTTAACTAGTAGAAAAACATTTTAAATACATATAAGCCTTTCATTATTACTTCAAACCAAAGGATATTTCAATAATGTTGCTATTTATCCCACATAACTTCCTAGAAGGATAACAATTATTTAGGTGTATACATTTTTGTATCTTTGTTTTTAAAATCACCTGACAATTATTCTTGGAATTCCCATTCATTTAAAAAGCTACTTATGGAGACTTTTAAGTGATTATAACTAATACCTAAGGACCTATACTTTGGTTTAAATGCCAAAAAAAGATAGAAAAACATGGATTTACACTTATATCTTTATTTTTGCCTTTATAGAAATAAAGGATGAGTTCAATGATACAAAATGAATTGCATCAATTAATTTCATCTAGAACAAGGTCAAGGGGAGGGGAGGAAGAATGGTAGACAATCTATCTTTCATTCATAAAAAAAGTCTAAGAAAAGCTAATCCATAACTGTAGCTAATTCTGAGAAATGCATTATAAAAATGTTCTAGCTAGTCTTTCATGGGTTTAGGTGTGTATTCTGAGACCGGAATGCATTATTGGAAATGATTTCTACAAGCAAACAAAGATTTAATGTCCTAGTAAATTAAGTTTTGGACAAATATGTCTGATCAGACAGATGCAATATCATATTTTAAAATGTTAGGAAAAATATTGGTATATTTAATGCAAACGAAAAGGACTGTTCAGACACGTAATGTAAACTAAAAGGACTATTCATTGATAAGGTTGACTAGGAATTCTACTTTGAGATGCAAATCCCACCTAAAAAATTTAATTTAAAACACTTTATTTAGTGCTCCAAAGTTGACCTAACTTTTCTTTATCAAGTGTTAAAAAAGGAAAACTAGTTTCATTTTGATTAGTCATTGATTATTTATAAATTGCTTCCTTTTTCCAAATGGTATTGCATTTTGTGTGTGTGTGATTTTATTTAGATTTGTATACAAGGGAGCAAATCAAAGAAACAGTTACATTGAAATGGGTTTCAAAGGAACAAGAAAAAGTCGAAAACTTCTGGGGATATATGGAATTTTCAAAATTTGTGAGATGTCAAAGTTTGCAATTTGAGGCAAAGATACAATAGCGTTTTTACTCATTTCTTGGAGATAAGAAATTTTCTGCTCCTTGGAATTGAAGGAGATAGAGGCACAAAAAAACCTTCAAAACAATCACCAAATCCAGGAGCTGTGTTTTTTTTTTTTTGAAAAAAATTAATAAAATAGATAGACTGCTAGATAGACTAAAGAAGAAAAGAGAGAAGAATCAAATAGACACAATCAGAAATGATTAGGAAATATCACCACTGACCCTATAGAAATACAAACAACCATCAGAGACTACTACATACAGCTCTATGCACATAAACTAGAAAATCTAGAAGAAACAGATAAATTCCTGGACACATATAATCTCCCAAGACTGAACCAGGAAGAAATTGAATCCCTAAATAGACCAACAATGAGTTCTGAAATTGAGGCAGTAATAGCCTATCAAAAACAGTAACAACAACAACAAAAAGGCTGAGGACCAGAAAGATTTACAGCGGAATTCTAACAGAGGTACAAAGAGAACTGGTATAATTTCTATTGAAACTATTCCAACAACTGAAAGGAGGGACTCCTTCCTAATTCACTTATGAGGTTGGACTCATCCTGATACCAAAACCTGGCAGAAATACAACAAAAAAGAAAACTTCAGACAACTATCCATGATAAACATCGATGCAAAAATTCTCAATAAAATACTGGCACACCAAATGCAGCAGCACATCAAAATGCTTATTCACCATAATCAAGTTGGCTTCATCCCTGGATGCAAGGTTGATTCAACATATGCAAATCAATAAATGTAATTCATCACATAAACAGATCTAAAGACAAAAACCATATAATTATCTTGATAGATGCAGAAAAGGTCTTTGATAAAATTCAACATCCCTTCATGTTAAGAACTCTCAATAAACCAGGTATTGAAGAAACACACCTCAAAATAGTAAGAGCCATATATGACAGATCCACAGCAAATACCATATTGAATGGGCAAAAGCTGGAAGCATTCCCTTTGAAAACCAGCACAAGACAGGATGCCCCTTCTCACCACTCCTATTCAACATAGTATTGGATGTTCTGGCCAGGACAACCAGGCAGGAGAAAGAAGTAAAGGGTATTCAAATAGGAAGAGAGAAAGTCAAATTATCTTTGTTTGCAGATGACATGATCCTATATGTAGAAAACCTCATTGTCCAGTCCCAAAGTTTCTTTAGCTGATAAGCAACTTCAGCAAAATCTCAGTATACAAAATCAATGTGCAACAATCACTAGAATTACTGTACACAAACAACAGGCATGTAGAGAACCAAATCATGAATGAACTCCCACTCACAATTGCTACAAAGAGAGTAAAATACCTAGGAATACAGCTAACAAGGGAAGTGAACAACCTCTTCAAGGAGAATTACAAACCACTGTTCAAAGAAATTACGGAGGTCACAAACAAATGAAAAAGCATTCCATGCTCATGGAAAGGAAGAATCAGTCTCACCAAAATGGCCATACTGCCCAAAGCAATCTATAGATTTAAGGCTATTCCTGTAAAACTACCATTGACATTCTTCACAGAAGTGGAAGAAACTATTTTAAAATTCATATAGAACCAAAAAAGAGCCCGAAGAGCCAAGGAAATCCTAAGCAAAAAGAATTGACTTCAAACTATACTACAGTGCTACAATAACCAAAACAGCATGGTACTGGTATAAAAATAGACACACAGACCAGTAGAAAAGAGAACGCAGAAATAAGACTGCACATCTACAACCATCTAATCTTTGATAAACCCAACAAAAATAAGCAATGAAGAAAGAATTCTTTATTTAATAAATGGCACTGGGAGAACTGGCTAGCCATATACAGAAAATTGATACTGGGCACCACATACAAAAATCAACTCAAAATGGATTAAAGACTTAAATATAAAACCCAAAACAATAAAAACCCTAGAAGAAAATCTAGGCAATACCTTTCAGCACATAGGCATGGGCAAAGATTTCATGATGGAAACACCAAAAGCAATGTCAATCAAAGCAAAAATGGACTAATTGGGATCTAATTAAATTAAAGAGCTTCTGTACAGCAAAAGAAACTATCATCAGGGACAACAATCTATGAAATGGGAGAAAACTTTCACAATTTATCCATCTGACAATGGTCTAATATCTAGCATCTCTAAGGAACTTAAACAAATTTACAAAAAACAAAACAAAACAAAACAAAAAAACGACCCAACCCCATTAAAAGGCAAAGGGCATCAACAGATACTCCTCAAAAGAAGACATACATGCAGCCAACAAACATGTGAAAGAAAGCTCAACATCACTGATCATTAGAGAAATGTAAATTAAAATCACAAAGAGATACCATTTCTTGCTGCCAGTTAGATGTCGATTATTAAAAAGTCAAAAAACAACAGATGTTGGTGAGATAGTGGAGAAAAGCAACACTTTCACACTGTTGGTGGAAGTTTAAATTAGTTCAACCATTATGGAATACAAACTAATGCAAAAACAGAAAACCAAGCACCGCATATTCTCACTTATAAGTGGGAGCTGAACAATGACGACACGGGACCCTGGGAGGGAACAACCTACATTGTGGCCTGTTGTAGGGGATGGTGGAAGAAAGATTATCAGAGAAAAAAGCTAATGGATGCTGGGTTAATACCTAGGTGCTGTTTGATCTGTGCAGCAAATCACCATGGCACATTTACCTGTATAAAAAACCTGCACATCCTGCACGTGTACCCAGAAACTTAAAATAAAAGTTGATGAAAAATAAAGT